>QNGE01002433.1:96380-114954 GCA_008508345.1 Paragonimus westermani
GAGTGTAACTGCTTTTCGTCTGACTGCTCCCCTTTGGCCTGTCTGACAAGGTTGCACCTGGAAGGACCGGAGTCCTAGTCAGCATAGCCCGCCGGATCAAAACAGTACACAAGCCCGACCACCACGTCAAGGTAGCAGTATAGGTCGGGGGAGTTGACCCTACTTGGCCACTTAATCGCGAAGTGGCCCAAACAACCGGACATTGGTTCAACTTGTAAATAGTCATATTTAGTAACTAATTCGTGCTATATATTCACATGCATATCATTCATTTGTCGAGTCTGAAGTAGGGATTACAGCTTGTTTCCCCGCAGTCGCGCTAGTAGACTGGGTGAAGCCGCACAGCAGGGATCTGATATGGCATCCAAGCTGGGATAGAACGTTTGGCAGAACAAAAGCGCGTTACAGCAACTGGTTAACTTAGTTTGCGTCCTTTTGCTGTCAATACAGTCAAGTTCAAGAGAATGCTTAAATAACGGCAAGATTTATCGAGATATGATAAGCTAGGTCGGCAGTTGATATTGATTACTATTGGAGACCATACGCTGGACAGTAACGTTGTTAATCAAACTGGAGATCGCAGATCAAGGCTCAGGTTATCCCAAACACACTCCCCTAAGACTGGACCACCATGCAGTTCAGACCCTACCCAATATGTCGAATAGTAACAAAGATAGCAAGTGAACTGAACAGTTGTGTAGGAGAACAGCTTTGGGTGATCGGAAGCAAATTGAAAGCTGATAGGAATGCTCCAAGTTAACTTCCTTCCTTCTACTTCATACTGTAGAAGTTGAACGGAAGCTCCCCGTTATTGGTTTTTGGTGCTCATGAGCCAGCCCCAGTGTTTCGTTCAAATTACGATAGCTGTCACAAAAGCTCCCGCTGTTCATATTAGGAGGAATTACGGACTTTCTGGTGTGCGCAGTACCCACAACTTTAGATATATTACCACCGATCGACCAAGACGTTGCATTCCCACACAACAGTGGGGAAAAGGTAAGCAAGTACAACAAACACACAACAACTGTGACAGTAAGAAAGGGGGGTGATATGTTGCCTACGAAATTCCTATATATCTGTGTCCAAACGAACGTGGATGAGCTTACATTATGCAGGCAGCATGTGATCACACCGACAGCTGAGTAACATGTAGCAGAAATCCCACAATTACCAGCAATCTTCTAAACGGTTTCATTAAATGTTTCCACGTCACACAGAGCTCAACAAAGAAAGCATACCAATGAAAGTAACTACCCACAGCCCTTCAAAGTACAACTGTTAACTGACTAACGGCTATTTTATCAACTTTAGAGAGGCACCAATCGGAAGTTGTTTCGTGTAGGCTATTAAGCCGTGGATATGGCTAATTGACATATTGTCAAGGCCGAAACGGGTTACTTCGTTTGATTCGCACGGCCAAAAGCCTGGCTTGCTCCTCGAGCTATCGATGCCTGAGAAAACAACAGACATAAAACATGTCAATACCGTCAGGACTTTGGACCTCTTGCGGCCACAACGTGATTGTTCTGACTACGGTCCTACAGATGAGACCTTAGGGTTTCAGTGGCGACAAAGTAGGCCCAAGTTGACTGTGAAAATGTGAACTCCAGGTTCGCCTTCAACATACAAGCCATCAACACTAGTCTTCTAAGTACACGGACCAGTTAGTAATCTCCAGCGGGTATAGGACAAATGCTAATGTCATAGACTCGAAGTGATACTTTGATGTCTAAAGATGCACCCATAAAAACTGAACACCAAGCGTCTTCGCTTTGAAGTGCCACGCTGTCAGCCAACTGATAGCTCACTAACAACGCGGAACCGCCGTAAAAATCCACAGCCAAATAATAAACGTAAATAACATCCGTAAAGAAAACTAACGGTTGACAGCAGACTAACAATAACTGATGCCATTTTCAGATGCGAATCCCGTTGGAAAACCTTTCTAGATTACAGCGCGGAAATTTCAACTTCGAGACTAGACGGTTGTCATGCAATAAGCAACAAGAAACAGTTTCCATTAAGGCGCGATAAAGCATGTGATTAGCAAATAGCACTTTGTAATGATAGAAGGTGAAGATGCACGTAGTACAACCTCACGCCAATCGAATTGTGGTTTATTTTTCATTCGCGTGAATGCTGAATTCAAAGGCGAGTCGACAGCGGATGACACTACCGAAATACCCAAATAAATGGGCTGGTATGATAGTTTTTCACGAAATCCCTCACAACACGAGCCTGTCGTGCATATTTTCCAACTTTCCTTCGGTAGCTGCCATTGGTTCAAGACCACGCCAGTCAATTACCTCATTTTTTTCTAAGCACAGCAAGGAACATACGGGCTGTTTCTCAATCATGCTGTGCTCTGTAAGTTTGGAGCTTCCGAGATCCTACTTCGACCGCTCACTAAAAACGTCTTAGACAGTAAGTGATGGAGGTCAGACGCATTACGACCTGCGCGCTACAGTAGTGTTTGATAATATTCCAGTAATGATAAAGAGAAGCCTAGCTATAAACTTAACAGCAATAATCATACTGTCAACAGGATAACCGAATGGATTTTTACATAAGCACTTCAGAAGCGATGAACAATGAAACGGACCCCTAGACTGAAAGTTACTTCGAGAAAAGAAGCACGCCAATGAGTGAGGGAAAATGATACGTACTTCAATATAGCTATTGCTTCTTGGACGGTCCGCGCTTCCTCTCCATCGCATTCAGTGCGATTAGGATTACTTTCTAAAGTCAAATCTTCCGTTTGTTTTTTTGATGCCTTTCGATCGAGCTCAGCTAGCTGTGCTGTAAGCTTGTCCCGAGCGGCAGCTATTTGTGCTTGGGTCACTTTGGAAGAATGAGAAGCTCCGGCAACATTTTTGGCGCCTTTGCTTTCCATAAGTTCTTCTAAGTACATCCGCCTCAATTCCTTTTTCTTATCAAGCTGTTCTTGACGTTTGTCACCTTTTTCATCCTGCATGATTTGAATGTATGTATAGACGGAACAAACTTTTCTTTGAAGCTTTTTGGCGACGTGCTTATCGTCATCCTTCCAGTATTCGTCTTCTAATTCTCGTTCTTTCTTCTCGCGCTCTTCCTTTTTCTTCTCGGCACGCTTTTCCCGCACCTCCAAAGCCTTGGGACAAGTACCCAGCTTCTTCGGCATCGTTTCGCGTTACGCTTTCAAGGTCACTCATCTCTAGTCTAATTTCAAGGTTCGCCGGTTTTACTGGTCCAATTGTATCTGACTCAGATTCATTCTTCTTCTCAGCATTGCACACTGTTGAAAGTGAGGCAGAATTCAGTTGCAACCAGGCGAAACTAGGTCAGCTAAGTTAGTACTCAATGGTTCAACAATGGTTCAGACAGGGATGTCCGCACCACCGATACGATAGTTTTCGTTGTCCTTGTCACATGGGAAACCTCAAGTGTCATTGTGAAGGAGATAGGATATGAAGCCTTTGAACTGAGCAGAGAGACACGTAGTAAGCATCAAGTATGTAACGAAAATTAAAAAAAAATAAGGAGTACTGGACGTATGGAAAAAGACTGTAGTGCTAGATCCTGAATTCGTACGCCCAGAGTTTCCACAACTTTATGCTACCGTGAATCAGAAGTCGCGAAAAGAAAACGATGAATCTGCTAACAAACTTTATTTGTTGATTCACTCACTGTTCACAACAGACTTCAACGTAACAATTAAGGGGTGCTAGGTAGCTGGACGTGAGAGCACCTTGAGCACAACCGCACAGCAGCCGCCAGAGTGGAAGCGTGCGTCGACGGAAAATTCCAGACAACCTTTAGAATTCAAACAAGCGTTAGGCTGGTTAAGCGGCGTTCCTAACGGTAATAGCTAAACATTGTTATCCTAGTGAATGTAACCTAAAGGAGTAGAGATAGTGCGGATTCATTACACAGCTGAGAGGCTAACTGCGATACTTATGCCGGCCCACTAATTTTGATGCTAGTGGTTTGTAGTAAGTTTACATATATAAGGTAATGTGAACAGGCACGGTGGTACTGGCAAAGCAAATCTCGCGAGGAGTTTAGAATTTTGGGGACGTCGAAGGTGATCTCACTACATCAGCCCCCCTAGAAGGGTGACTAATATAGGAGGCCTTCTACCTGTGTATTTTATTCCTGGGCAACAGCTGCTGTCTTGCTGGTCAGCCGCACGCGAGCCACCCAACCTGAAACCGCCTCCTGAGGACGTGACAGGGATGTGGTTCCCTCAATGCGCAAGCACAAGGTGCTACGGCGTTCAAGGTTTTCTCCTAGGGCCCAGCAACTGTTGTTATGCCTCTGGTCAGACCTAGGAGTAAGGAAAGGTGAAGTACCTGAACGTTAGGGGAAAAGGCAGTAACCACCGTAACGCGTGTCTTTTAGCGCCTGAGGATATTAACAATTATCTGCAGGTAACTTTCGGGGGAAACGAGTCGGTAAATTGTACCTAAGAAAAACTGTTAGTTGCTGGTCGACAGGAGCATGGAATACACATATTGAATTATCAACTGTACAATAAATACTAAACAGAAAATGTAAACTACTCCGGACGCGCCTCCCTGAACGATTTGTAGGCTGAGGAGGGATTTCGTCAAGAATAGATGCGGATGACAACGCCGGGGCTAAATAAGAGGTTGAAGTAGATGGAGACGGCTTAGGTGATTTTTGCGTTGTCGAACGTGGGGGTGAGTCGGTGAAAGCAGGTTTAAGGCGGCCAACAGAGACGGTGAGGTGCTGACCGAAGCTGTCAATCACATAGGTTTTCGCGGACCATTTAATGACACGAAAAGGTCTTTTATAAGGTTTTTGCAGCGGTTTCTTAACACAATCTGTTCTCAGAAACACGAACTCACAAGCGCTGAGTTCTTTGGGAACGTGAGACGAAGATTTTTGAATACCTGTAGCACTCGGTTGTAGTGATCGCATGTATTTGGCTAGTCGGTTGGCGTAGTCTTCAGTGCCGACAGCAGTTTCGCTCGACGATTGAGATAAATCAACTGGAAGGCTTAAAGGACGACCATAGACAAGTGACGCTGGGGTCGTACTGTCATTCTTGACACAATTGCGAATACCGAGTAAAACTAGGGGTAAAGTTTCTGCCCAATCTATCCGCTCGTGGGCATGTAATGAAGCTTTGAGCTGACGATGGAAACGCTCTACGAATCCATTCGTTTGCGGATTATATGCTGTGGTGCGTGCTCGATGCACGCCTAACAGCTTGATCAGTTGTGAAAATAGAGCTGATTCGAACTGAGTACCACGGTCAGTCGTAATGGTCGACGGAGAACAATAACGTGCAACCCAATGCTCAACAAAAGCGCGAGCCACAGACACCGTTGATGTGTCTGACAACGGTGTAGCTTCTGGCCAGCAAGTGAACCGGTCGATACACGTGAGCAGGTGGGTGTAGCTTCTCGAAGGTGGAAGAGGCTCGACGAGGTTCAGGTGGATATGTTCAAGACGATCGTCTGGTGTTGGAAAAGTTCCCAAGGGGTGCTCGTGTGTCGGTTGACCCTGGAATGTTGACATGCAAGACAGCAACGGGCCCAATGGCGTACATCCCGATTCATGTTAGGCCAGACAAATCGATCCGCGACCAGTCTTAGTGATGCGCGTATCACTGGATGTGACAGATTATGCAACGCTTCGAAAACTGCTTTTCGTAACGAATGTGGCACGACTGGCCTGGGGTATCTCAGCGTATTGTCACATATAATGGTACCGGGCGAAGACGTCAATGGAACTGTGACAAGGCGTGAGTTCGTGCGTTTCAGATCATCCGTAAACGTGCAATCGGACTGTTGTTGTGCCGCTAGGTTTTGATGTGATATCAGGCCGTGGTTGTAGATACGTTGTGCATTCGTGATAGAGTGTGTGCGGCGACGTTTGCAGCTCCGGAGACATGGCGTATGTCCGTAGAAAACTGGGCTATATAGTCTAGCTGTCGAGCTTCTCGAGGTGAATGTATATCGGAGTAGTTCCGCAAAGCGTACACGAGAGGTTTGTGATCCGTGAAAATAATGAAATCGCGGCCCTCGAGTGCGTAGCGAAAGTGGCGTACAGTCCCATACACCGTTAAGAGTTCACGACCGAAGGTGCTGTGTCTCATTTCGGTATCGCTGAAACGTTGAGAAAGGAATGAGATCGGTTGCCACGTCTCGCGAACTGTTTGTTGTAGCACTGCATCTATGGCTGTGTCTGGTGCATCCACGGCAATACTAATTGGTGCATCCGGTTGTTGGAAATGCAGCACGACTGAAGAGGCGAGTGCCCGTTCAACATTGGCGAAAGCCGTGGAGGCTTCGGGGGTTAGGTGCGAAGTTCGTTTATTATCCCGAAGTAAATCAATCAAAGGTTGCATAAGCTTGGCGCAGTTGGGAATAAATCGATGGTAATAATTCACGAGTCCGTTGAAGCGGCGAACCTTTGGAATTGTATCGGGAAGTTGGCACGATCGAATAGCCTCGACCCTGGAATCAAGCGGTTTAATCCCATCTGCAGAGATGCTGTGGCCTAAATAATTCAACGAGGCTTGACCAAGTTCGGACTTAGCTCCGGTGACGGTGAGGCCGTATGACGCCAGACGTTGAAACAGCGTCCGTAGATTGGTAATGTGCTCTTCGGGGGAAGGGCGAGCCACGAGGCTGTCGTCCATGTATGCATAAATGAAGTCTAGTCCATGAATGGCTTCATTAATCAGACGTTGAAATGTCTGTGCAGCGTTACGAAGACCGGAAGGCATGCGCACAAATTCGAACAAACCGATTGGAGTGGTAATAGCCTTCTTGGGTATATCCTCTTGTGCTACCGGTATCTGGTAATAGGCGCGGACGAGGTCGATTTTGCTGGAGATGGTTTTACCAGCGAGGCTGGTAGTTAGATCGTGGACATGTGGCACAAGGTACCTATCTGGAACAGTAGCCTTGTTTAATCCACGATAATCTCCACAAGAAGGCCAATCACCTTTTCTCTTCTTTGGCACCGTGTGCAGAGGAGATGCCCATGGGTTATCAGAGGGGCGGATTATACCCATGTCCAGCATGTGTTGAAATTCGGCACGAGCGATGCGCAGTTTTTCTGGCGCCAGCCTTCGCGGTCGCTGAAAAACTGGTGGGCCTCTCGTTTTGATGTGGTGTACCACGTCTGTAATGACGGCAGGTAACTCGTTAGGTGGACGGGTCAACCGCGTGAATTCACGCAATACCGCTCGATATCTATCGTCACTGCTTGGTTCAGCAATCAGCGGGCTGAGGACAGTCGTCGAAAAACTGGTCCCTGTAGAGGATATACTCGTTAGGGGATCTAAGAGCTTGTGGTTACCTGCGTCAACGAACAATCCAAAGTGATTTAAGAAGTCCATGCCAAAATGGCATCTGGCACATCCGCTATAATGAACGCCCAACGAAAAACACGCCGCAGGCCCACGTCCAGCGCCAATGAACGTGTGCCAAAAGTGCGTATTGGGGTTCCATTGGCGGTACGGAGCTGGAATGGTGTTGATCGAGGCATGTCTTCTTTTCTAGGTGGTACGACACTGACCCGAGCGCCGGTGTCCAATAGAAAACGCAACCTAGAACTCCCACCGTGTATAAAAATAGGCGACCAGGGGTAGGGCTGCCAGCAACAGTTGTCGCCATTACTTGTTGGCAGTTCCGTTTCCCGAGGCGGTCGGTGCACGGCTTAACGCATTTTCGTGCCTTGGTCCCAAACATGTGATGGTACCAGCAATACCCGGTTCTTGAACGCGACCTAGAACGGCTACGTCCTCTGGAAGCGAGACGACAACGATAAAGCTTTAACAGTTTCAATTTCTTGACAAAGTTCTTCCACTTTTGCTATCAATTCGGCGGATGTGCTTTCTGTGTGTGCATCGACCTGGTGAATTTTGCTGGGGCGGTGTTGGATGACTGAGTCAACCGATTTTGCCAAGTCACCCAAAGAACTCGTTGACATGAATGGAGAAGTAATTGCCTGTACAAAGTCGGGCAACCTCTGCATCCAAAGGTAACGCATGAGTTTGTCGTATATCCTGTAATTTTGTCTCACCCGTCTTAATTGTCGAGGCAGCTGCGATGGAATAAGATCTCCTAGCTGCAACTCGCTAAGGACCTGCTCAAGACGCTTCTCTTCCGATACGGCAGCACGTTCTGAGAATGCGTTCTTCAGTGCTTCGTAAGGGTTGCTATCGGGTGGTCTAATCACTAAATCTCGGACATAGGGTGCGACCGACATTTGCAACGCGGTAGCCAATTGTATGAATTCTGGCAGTCTGGCTAGGGATGCGAGCTAACTAGAATTTCAGCTCAAGCTGCGCCAGCCAGTACTCTGGATCGTCCAGGACATAATCGGGGGCACGAAAGCTTAAGGCGTTTTCCTTCGCATCTATCTCCGCGAGCTCCAGTTTGCGATTTGAGGTATCTGACTGCATAGTTCAAATACATACAGGATTCTGTAAAAATACAAACGCTCAGAAACAAGTGGAACCAGGTCACGAAATTTAGTGCCACATATGAATGAGTATAAGTATGCAAACACGAGAGAAGTAATTGAATCTAGCGTACACAAAGGGTGAAATGTAATAATAATAATCAGTCTAAAAAAGCTTATTAAACGAGTTCACCAAATTGTAGTGATAGATCCTGAATTCGTACGCCCAGAGTTTCCACAACTTTATGCTACCGTGAATCAGAAGTCGTGAGAAGAAAACGATGAATCTGCTAACAAACTTTATTTGTTGATTCACTCAGGTAGCTGGACGTGAGAGCACCTTGAGCACAACCGCACAGCAGCCGCCAGAGTGGAAGCGTGCGTCGACGGAAAATTCCAGACAACCTTTAGAATTCAAACAAGCGTTAGGCTGGTTAAGCGGCGTTCCTAACGGTAATAGCTAAACATTGTTATCCTAGTGAATGTAACCTAAAGGAGTAGAGATAGTGCGGATTCATTACACAGCTGAGAGGCTAACTGCGATACTTATGCCGGCCCACTAATTTTGATGCTAGTGGTTTGTAGTAAGTTTACATATATAAGGTAATGTGAACAGGCACGGTGGTACTGGCAAAGCAAATCTCGCGAGGAGTTTAGAATTTTGGGGACGTCGAAGGTGATCTCACTACAAGAGTAAAACTCTACCCGGGTATATCAGACTTCTGCAGTAAGTCTCTGACTGGTGTAGTGGATCTAAACAGTATGTGGAAACTCAGGTGTCAATGGGAAGTCGAAATCCGATGATAAGGAAAATAAGTAACTCACATTAGTTCGTGGAGACACGTTGGTTTTGTGTTTCACTAAACCAAATGAGGATTCCTCACTAATACTGCTTGTTGTGTGCCCCCTAGATAGTCTGGATTTCACGACCGAGAAAATTCCAACGACAGATAAATTAAATAAATAAATTTACCGAGCTAAACGATTGATTCAGCTGAATTCTAACTCTTCCGAAGATCTGTACGTCACCGACCCTGAACGCGAACATAAAGCAGAACACACGAACACGGGAGTGTAATTTTTTCGAAAATTATTGGTTACTCTGCGGGTCGATTAACCTCGTTCAAACATCATATGTACATGTGAGGCTGAAGAAGATGAAAAGGCATGAATAACAATAAGAAATATGAAGTGGAAAACAGTGTACAAAACGCTACAGAACTCCCCCACCAGAGCGTTTGTGGGTTGAAGACACGATGAAAGAATGGCAGTGAGGAGAAAACAAACCAAACGCTCGATGGTCACATCATGTACTGTGATCTGTTAGATGTTTCGGTCAGTGTACAGATCGCCCTCTACGTGTGGTACGTTGTTCAGGGGAACAAGGAGGCTGAGCTGCAGGGGAGTGTAATACTGTTGGGGATGGAAAGGGCTTGCTCTCAGTCAACGTCGGTTCCGGTGGGTTAACATCTTGTTCTGTGTAGACTGGTTTCAGCCGATCAATAGATACCGATTCACTTCGTCCAGACTTTTCAATAATGAGGAATTTCTCGTCCCGTTTAACCACTTTGAGGAGGCCGATTTATCGTTGATGTAACAGTTTCTTGGTGGCGTGTGAACAAGTCTGGAGATTTTTGTTCTCGACGCCAATGTTTACCGGTCGTTGTGAAACAATGGCTGGAAATGTGCTGTCGTAAACGTTAAATGTAGTCCGTGCCCGGGTCTGGATGATTCGAGGGTTGAATCAGTTCTTCTGGGAGATGCGAGTTGGTACCCTAGACTAACTCAGAGGTAGTACAGCCAACGTCCCCTTTAACGGTAGACCGGATTCCGAGGAGAATGAGTGGCAGACGTTCACTCCACTACGTTGCGTCGGACTGAGCGGTTATCGAGGCTTTCAGTTGTTTGTGAAAACACTCCAATGAACCGATAGCACAAGGGTGGTATGCTGTCATTTTGATATGCGAGCAACCCAGTAAATGCGTGAAATTGCGAAAAAGAGAAGACTGGAGATGGGTGCCTCGATCCGTAGTGATTGTAGATGGCACACCAAAATTAGCGATTCAGTGTTTTAAGAAAGTTTTAGCGACTGACTCTGCTGAAATATCTTTGATGGGCACAGCTAAAGGCCAACGGGTAAAACCGTCGATTGCAGTCAGTATATGCGTACAATCGTTGGAGGGTGGTAGTGGACCAGCGATGTCAAGATGCACATGGGAAAAACGGGCGTCGGGTTGGGAGAATGGGCCTGGTGTGGTAACCGTATGCTCGTGCACTTTACTCCTTTGGCACTCTAGACATTGTTGTGACCAGAGGCGAACGTCTTTGTTCATAGAGGACCAAACAAAGCGTTGTGCAATCAATTTCAGTGTGCCGCGTTTTCCTGGATGAAATAAACGATGGAAACGATTGAAAACAGTGTGTCGGTAATAAGTGGAGCGAAAGTTCTGGGTGTACCCGTTGAAGTATCACACAAAATGTCGCCAGCTTGCGTCAGTAAAGGGATGGTAAACAATTTCAAGGACTAACAGATGGAAACGTCCTTCATGTCCTCACTGCATTGTTGGGCTGCGGCCATTTGAGACAAGTCGAAGGAAGGAGATGATTGGGCTGAGTTATCATCAGGTCGTGATAATGTATCAGCTACGATATTGGCGTGGTGAATTGGGAGATGTAGTCCAATTGTCTGATGTCGCGCGGAGAGTACCGATCAGGTTCAGCATGAAAAGCAAATGTTGAAGGCTTGTGATCGGCTTGCACAACGAAATGCTGAACTTCTAAAAGATGCCAAAAATAACGGATCGCCAAGTGAATGGCCAGCAGTTCACATCCAAATGTGCTACACTTAGTCTGTGCTGGCTGCAACTTTTGCAAGAAAAAGGCCAGGGGTTGCTTTTCACCATTTACAGACTGTTCCAGGACTGCGCCGACGGCAGCGTTTGATGCATCTGTGGTGGGAATAAGACGAGCGTTTGGATCGCATTTGATGAAGTAAAGTTTTGTGGCATGACATAAGGCTTCCATTGCTGTCGAAAAGCCGCATTGGCTTCAGGTGACAATTCAACTGACTTGCGTTTAGAGTCAACTAGGTCAGTTGGAGGTTTTACAATGTCCGCGCAATGGGGAATGATACGTCGATAGTAGTTGGGTATGCCGAGAAACTGTCGGAGTTGTATCATCGTAGTGGGAGTCTGAAAAGTCGAAATAGACTCAATTCTATCTGGCAGAGGTGCGATGCCGGTTTGGTCTATGCGATGTCCCAGGAAATCCAATGAGTTAACTCCGAAGGCACACTTGTCGATGTTGATTTCAATATCATGTTGCGCGAAACGTTCAAAAACAGCACGAAGGTGAGAAAGTTGTTCCTCGTTTGAACGGCTAGCAATCAAAGCATCATCGATGTAGACGAACGAAAAAGGGAGTCGGCGTAATACTTCGTTTATGAATCATTGAAATGTTTGAGCTGCGTTACGGAGCCCGAAGTGCATCCTTATGAATTCACAAAGTCCGAAAGGTGCTGTAACGGCTATCTTTGAAATATCGTCTTCCGCGACCGGGATTTGATAATAGGCGCGCACAAGGTCTAATTTAAAGAAGAGAGTAGCGCAAGCGAGTCCTAACAAAAAGTCGTGTATATGCGGTATAGGGTACCTGTCCGGGATTGTGCAATTATTGAAAGCACGGTAATCACCGCAAGGTAGCCAATCACCTGGAGAATTTTTAGGTACTATGTGTAGCGGTGTTGCCCAAGAGCTGTACGAAGGTCGAGTTATGCCTAACTGAAGCATATGTTCGAATTCAGCTTTGTCTATTTTAAGTTCATCTGGATGTAAACGGCGTGGAAGGGCAAAAACCGGAGGACCGCGTGTTGTAATGTGATAATCCACACTGACACAAGCACCAACGCCGTTATTCCCCTTCATTTTTGGGTTCCGTTCAACTCTTGCTGTGTCCACCGCTCTGCAAATGCTCTAATCCACCCCCTCCCCACTTTCTGCAACTGTGCCTAAGGACCGACACTCCGTAGGGACACGCAATATCTGCTCAGGTCTGTGATTCGATGCTGCTCATCTCTGTCAGTGCACCCAGTATGGTGTCCCTAGAAAAGGATACCCTGTGGCCGAGATGTTCTAGTGACGGCAAAATGATAGTCTTGTTTTCTCTGAAATAACCACAGCGCTCCTGTTCTAGCGATGTTGGCCCACGGTCAAAACTGATAAAATAAGTCAATCAGGTATTACTCACACTCGATCCCTATAGCCCACGAATTCTGGAAGGAGGGAAATAAGCTAACAGATGGGCACACGGTCACACCTCACAACACTAGAATGAAAATATTTCTTTTAAAAAGAGAGAAGCGGACAGACTAAAATCGCGTGGGATCCTGGAGCGTGTTTAGCCTTCTTCCCGCACGTTCCTCGAGACAGTATTCATCCGGTGGGAGGTCTATTTCGCGGAGCGCAAGATAAGTCACATTTATATAAGTGTTGATTTTGTCAAGGTTTGTTGCGTTATTTTGAGATTGCTGAGGTTTGATTGATGTTGAAAGGTGGCCCCNATCTCAAAATAACGCAACAAACCTTGACAAAATCAACACTTATATAAATGTGACTTATCTTGCGCTCCGCGAAATAGACCTCCCACCGGATGAATACTGTCTCGAGGAACGTGCGGGAAGAAGGCTAAACACGCTCCAGGATCCCACGCGATTTTAGTCTGTCCGCTTCTCTCTTTTTAAAAGAAATATTTTCATTCTAGTGTTGTGAGGTGTGACCGTGTGCCCATCTGTTAGCTTATTTCCCTCCTTCCAGAATTCGTGGGCTATAGGGATCGAGTGTGAGTAATACCTGATTGACTTATTTTATCAGTTTTGACCGTGGGCCAACATCGCTAGAACAGGAGCGCTGTGGTTATTTCAGAGAAAACAAGACTATCATTTTGCCGTCACTAGAACATCTCGGCCACAGGGTATCCTTTTCTAGGGACACCATACTGGGTGCACTGACAGAGATGAGCAGCATCGAATCACAGACCTGAGCAGATATTGCGTGTCCCTACGGAGTGTCGGTCCTTAGGCACAGTTGCAGAAAGTGGGGAGGGGGTGGATTAGAGCATTTGCAGAGCGGTGGACACAGCAAGAGTTGAACGGAACCCAAAAATGAAGGGGAATAACGGCGTTGGTGCTTGTGTCAGTGTGGATTATCACATTACAACACGCGGTCCTCCGGTTTTTGCCCTTCCACGCCGTTTACATCCAGATGAACTTAAAATAGACAAAGCTGAATTCGAACATATGCTTCAGTTAGGCATAACTCGACCTTCGTACAGCTCTTGGGCAACACCGCTACACATAGTACCTAAAAATTCTCCAGGTGATTGGCTACCTTGCGGTGATTACCGTGCTTTCAATAATTGCACAATCCCGGACAGGTACCCTATACCGCATATACACGACTTTTTGTTAGGACTCGCTTGCGCTACTCTCTTCTTTAAATTAGACCTTGTGCGCGCCTATTATCAAATCCCGGTCGCGGAAGACGATATTTCAAAGATAGCCGTTACAGCACCTTTCGGACTTTGTGAATTCATAAGGATGCACTTCGGGCTCCGTAACGCAGCTCAAACATTTCAATGATTCATAAACGAAGTATTACGCCGACTCCCTTTTTCGTTCGTCTACATCGATGATGCTTTGATTGCTAGCCGTTCAAACGAGGAACAACTTTCTCACCTTCGTGCTGTTTTTGAACGTTTCGCGCAACATGATATTGAAATCAACATCGACAAGTGTGCCTTCGGAGTTAACTCATTGGATTTCCTGGGACATCGCATAGACCAAACCGGCATCGCACCTCTGCCAGATAGAATTGAGTCTATTTCGACTTTTCAGACTCCCACTACGATGATACAACTCCGACAGTTTCTCGGCATACCCAACTACTATCGACGTATCATTCCCCATTGCGCGGACATTGTAAAACCTCCAACTGACCTAGTTGACTCTAAACGCAAGTCAGTTGAATTGTCACCTGAAGCCAATGCGGCTTTTCGACAGCAATGGAAGCCTTATGTCATGCCACAAAACTTTACTTCATCAAATGCGATCCAAACGCTCGTCTTATTCCCACCACAGATGCATCAAACGCTGCCGTCGGCGCAGTCCTGGAACAGTCTGTAAATGGTGAAAAGCAACCCCTGGCCTTTTTCTTGCAAAAGTTGCAGCCAGCACAGACTAAGTGTAGCACATTTGGATGTGAACTGCTGGCCATTCACTTGGCGATCCGTTATTTTTGGCATCTTTTAGAAGTTCAGCATTTCGTTGTGCAAGCCGATCACAAGCCTTCAACATTTGCTTTTCATGCTGAACCTGATCGGTACTCTCCGCGCGACATCAGACAATTGGACTACATCTCCCAATTCACCACGCCAATATCGTAGCTGATACATTATCACGACCTGATGATAACTCAGCCCAATCATCTCCTTCCTTCGACTTGTCTCAAATGGCCGCAGCCCAACAATGCAGTGAGGACATGAAGGACGTTTCCATCTGTTAGTCCTTGAAATTGTTTACCATCCCTTTACTGACGCAAGCTGGCGACATTTTGTGTGATACTTCAACGGGTACACCCAGAACTTTCGCNTTACGAAAAGCAGTTTTCGAAGCGTTGCATAATCTGTCACATCCAGTGATACGCGCATCACTAAGACTGGTCGCGGATCGATTTGTCTGGCCTAACATGAATCGGGATGTACGCCATTGGGCCCGTTGCTGTCTTGCATGTCAACATTCCAGGGTCAACCGACACACGAGCACCCCTTGGGAACTTTTCCAACACCAGACGATCGTCTTGAACATATCCACCTGAACCTCGTCGAGCCTCTTCCACCTTCGAGAAGCTACACCCACCTGCTCACGTGTATCGACCGGTTCACTTGCTGGCCAGAAGCTACACCGTTGTCAGACACATCAACGGTGTCTGTGGCTCGCGCTTTTGTTGAGCATTGGGTTGCACGTTATTGTTCTCCGTCGACCATTACGACTGACCGTGGTACTCAGTTCGAATCAGCTCTATTTTCACAACTGATCAAGCTGTTAGGCGTGCATCGAGCACGCACCACAGCATATAATCCGCAAACGAATGGATTCGTAGAGCGTTTCCATCGTCAGCTCAAAGCTTCATTACATGCCCACGAGCGGATAGATTGGGCAGAAACTTTACCCCTAGTTTTACTCGGTATTCGCAATTGTGTCAAGAATGACAGTACGACCCCAGCGTCACTTGTCTATGGTCGTCCTTTAAGCCTTCCAGTTGATTTATCTCAATCGTCGAGCGAAACTGCTGTCGGCACTGAAGACTACGCCAACCGACTAGCCAAATACATGCGATCACTACAACCGAGTGCTACAGGTATTCAAAAATCTTCGTCTCACGTTCCCAAAGAACTCAGCGCTTGTGAGTTCGTGTTTCTGAGAACAGATTGTGTTAAGAAACCGCTGCAAAAACCTTATAAAAGACCTTTTCGTGTCATTAAATGGTCCGCGAAAACCTATGTGATTGACAGCTTCGGTCAGCACCTCACCGTCTCTGTTGGCCGCCTTAAACCTGCTTTCACCGACTCACCCCCACGTTCGACAACGCAAAAATCACCTAAGCCGTCTCCATCTACTTCAACCTCTTATTTAGCCCCGGCGTTGTCATCCGCATCTATTCTTGACGAAATCCCTCCTCAGCCTACAAATCGTTCAGGGAGGCGCGTCCGGAGTAGTTTACATTTTCTGTTTAGTATTTATTGTACAGTTGATAATTCAATATGTGTATTCCATGCTCCTGTCGACCAGCAACTAACAGTTTTTCTTAGGTACAATTTACCGACTCGTTTCCCCCGAAAGTTACCTGCAGATAATTGTTAATATCCTCAGGCGCTAAAAGACACGCGTTACGGTGGTTACTGCCTTTTCCCCTAACGTTCAGGTACTTCACCTTTCCTTACTCCTAGGTCTGACCAGAGGCATAACAACAGTTGCTGGGCCCTAGGAGAAAACCTTGAACGCCGTAGCACCTTGTGCTTGCGCATTGAGGGAACCACATCCCTGTCACGTCCTCAGGAGGCGGTTTCAGGTTGGGTGGCTCGCGTGCGGCTGACCAGCAAGACAGCAGCTGTTGCCCAGGAATAAAATACACAGGTAGAAGGCCTCCTATATTAGTCACCCTTCTAGGGGGGCTGATGTAGTGAGATCACCTTCGACGTCCCCAAAATTCTAAACTCCTCGCGAGATTTGCTTTGCCAGTACCACCGTGCCTGTTCACATTACCTTATATATGTAAACTTACTACAAACCACTAGCATCAAAATTAGTGGGCCGGCATAAGTATCGCAGTTAGCCTCTCAGCTGTGTAATGAATCCGCACTATCTCTACTCCTTTAGGTTACATTCACTAGGATAACAATGTTTAGCTATTACCGTTAGGAACGCCGCTTAACCAGCCTAACGCTTGTTTGAATTCTAAAGGTTGTCTGGAATTTTCCGTCGACGCACGCTTCCACTCTGGCGGCTGCTGTGCGGTTGTGCTCAAGGTGCTCTCACGTCCAGCTACCTGAGTGAATCAACAAATAAAGTTTGTTAGCAGATTCATCGTTTTCTTCTCACGACTTCTGATTCACGGTAGCATAAAGTTGTGGAAACTCTGGGCGTACGAATTCAGGATCTATCACTACAATTTGGTGAACTCGTTTAATAAGCTTTTTTAGACTGATTATTATTATTACATTTCACCCTTTGTGTACGCTAGATTCAATTACTTCTCTCGTGTTTGCATACTTATACTCATTCATATGTGGCACTAAATTTCGTGACCTGGTTCCACTTGTTTCTGAGCGTTTGTATTTTTACAGAATCCTGTATGTATTTGAACTATGCAGTCAGATACCTCAAATCGCAAACTGGAGCTCGCGGAGATAGATGCGAAGGAAAACGCCTTAAGCTTTCGTGCCCCCGATTATGTCCTGGACGATCCAGAGTACTGGCTGGCGCAGCTTGAGCTGAAATTCTAGTTAGCTCGCATCCCTAGCCAGACTGCCAGAATTCATACAATTGGCTACCGCGTTGCCAATGTCGGTCGCACCCTATGTCCGAGATTTAGTGATTAGACCACCCGATAGCAACCCTTACGAAGCACTGAAGAACGCATTCTCAGAACGTGCTGCCGTATCGGAAGAGAAGCGTCTTGAGCAGGTCCTTAGCGAGTTGCAGCTAGGAGATCTTATTCCATCGCAGCTGCCTCGACAATTAAGACGGGTGAGACAAAATTACAGGATATACGACAAACTCATGCGTTACCTTTGGATGCAGAGGTTGCCCGACTTTGTACAGGCAATTACTTCTCCATTCATGTCAACGAGTTCTTTGGGTGACTTGGCAAAATCGGTTGACTCAGTCATCCAACACCGCCCCAGCAAAATTCACCAGGTCGATGCACACACAGAAAGCACATCCGCCGAATTGATAGCAAAAGTGGAAGAACTTTGTCAAGAAATTGAAACTGTTAAAGCTTTATCGTTGTCGTCTCGCTTCCAGAGGACGTAGCCGTTCTAGGTCGCGTTCAAGAACCGGGTATTGCTGGTACCATCACATGTTTGGGACCAAGGCACGAAAATGCGTTAAGCCGTGCACCGACCGCCTCGGGAAACGGAACTGCCAACAAGTAATGGCGACAACTGTTGCTGGCAGCCCTACCCCTGGTCGCCTATTTTTATACACGGTGGGAGTTCTAGGTTGCGTTTTCTATTGGACACCGGCGCTCGGGTCAGTGTCGTACCACCTAGAAAAGAAGACATGCCTCGATCAACACCATTCCAGCTCCGTACCGCCAATGGAACCCCAATACGCACTTTTGGCACACGTTCATTGGCGCTGGACGTGGGCCTGCGGCGTGTTTTTCGTTGGGCGTTCATTATAGCGGATGTGCCAGATGCCATTTTGGCATGGACTTCTTAAATCACTTTGGATTGTTCGTTGACGCAGGTAACCACAAGCTCTTAGATCCCCTAACGAGTATATCCTCTACAGGGACCAGTTTTTCGACGACTGTCCTCAGCCCGCTGATTGCTGAACCAAGCAGTGACGATAGATATCGAGCGGTATTGC
>QNGE01002434.1:0-67538 GCA_008508345.1 Paragonimus westermani
GGGCAGAGTTCGAGCACATGCTCGAACTCGGAATAATACGCCATTCCAAGAGTTCATGGGCTTCACCGTTGCATATGGTCTCTAAGAAGTCAGGTGATTGGTGTTCAAGCAGTGATTGCCGCGGGCTAAACAAAGCAACCGTCCGTGACCAATACCTAATCTCGTATATTTAGGATTTAACTACTTGTTCGTATGGGAAAACACATTTAGCAAGGTAGATTTAGTAACTGTTTATCACCAGATCCCGGTAACCAGAGAAGATATACCCAAAACCGCAGTTATATTCCCTTTTGAATTTCTTCCGAATACCATTTGGTTTGAGCAACGCAGCTCAAACTTTTCAATTTTTCATTCATGAAGTGACACGCGGTTTGGACTTCGCCTACTCCTATCTGGATGATATTCTAGTGGTCAGTTCTTCACAAGACCACCTTGCGCATATTCGCACCTCACTGGGGCGTTTGACTCAACATAGTGTCAGAGTTAACCCCACCAAATGCGAACTAGTTAAGACCACAACAGAATTTCTGGGCCACAAGATCTTAGAAAATGGAGTCGCCGCACTCACGGTGGGGTCACAGCCATCCGTGAATACCCCGTGCCAAATTACTCTAAGCAACTTCATCATCTTATTGGTCTGCGTGGTACATTGCATGCATATAATGCAGCCAATGACCAGTCCTCTCCGTGGAGGTGATCGCAAATTTCAGTTTGAATAGGCTGCACGCACTGCGTTCGCTAAACTCGAGGATTTGGTGGGCGACTTAGTTCTCCTTGCTCAATCTGATCCGAACGCACCACTGTCAGTCGCAACCGACGCTTCGAAAACAGCTGTCAGTGTTGTGTTGCGGTAGTTCGTTGGAAGGCAGTGACAACCGTTAGGTTTCTTCTGCAAACGTTTACAACCTACGAAATTTCTCTAGAGCACGTTCAGTAGAGGATTGCTAGCCATCTACTTAGGGATCCGCCGCTTCCGCCATTTGATGGGTGGCAGGGCCTTTACGGTTTAAACCGATCATAAGCCGCTAATCAATTCCTTGAGCACCTCATTCGACAAGCATTTCCCTAGGGAAGTTAGGTACCTGGACGATACCTCTCAGTTTACGATTGATATACGACATGTTTCAGGTACCGAAGACACTGTCGCGAACGCTGATTGACGGGTTCATAACCCAAGCACATCTGCCAGCAATGGCGTCATCCTGGCGTCCAAAGCCGTGGCGCAAGCCACTGGGCACTTTCGTCAGATAAGCTTTCTTAATATTTTACCTGTACCTCTGGCATATTTAAAGGGGAAATTCCCTTCCGACACCCCCCAAAGCACACACCACATCCCGTGGCGTTCGAGTTTTCCCGCTGCATAGTGTTCAATACACTGTAGAATTCGCATCTTCCTGGCATATGCGCTTCAGTTAAGCTTGTCACTGAACGTTCCGTACGGTCTAAGGTGAACCGGACTGCGGAAATTGGGCCGTCCCTATCTCCAATGCCAACGTTTCGAAATCCGCAGTCATACGATTAACCCCAGTGACACATTTCCTCAGCTGGATGCACGTTTTCGCCATGTGCACGTCAGTCTGGTGGGAGCCTCACCACCCTCAATCGCCCCTATTCACTTGTTAACGTGTGTTGACCGCTTCACAAGACGGCCTGCAGCCACACCGTTACCTACTTTCTCGGGAACGGTAGCCAGCACTTCTCGGGAATGTTGGATGGCGCAATTTGGCTGATCTGAAGTGGTGAGCACGGATGGTGGAACACGCACTGGACGACATTTCGAGATTCTATGGAACACCTCAAAATGCGAACACGTTTGCATTATGGCTTAACATCCGGAAACAAATGGGATGATCGAACGTTTTTGTTGTCAGTCGAGATCCGCTGTTGTTTCGTATGCCAGTTCTTCGTGGAGAGCGGCATTCTAGTTAGTTCTTTTAGGACTGTGAAACACGCTTGCGGGGGGCTTCTGAGCGAATGCAGCTGAACTAGATTCAGGTTGCACGCCTAGGTTACCAGATCAACTCATTATACTTGCACCTCCACCACCGTACGACTGTGGTAACTATGCAGCTCGTTTGGTGCACCGCCGGCAAAAGCTACGTCCCGTGCAGCCTAGGGAACAATCATCTGTGCATATGCGTGCTAAAATGTCTTTTGTTACTCAGGTGTTTGTACGTACGGATGACTTGCGTCGACCACCGCAACCCTCATACGTCTTACCTTATCGCTTTCTTGCAAGAGACACGAAAACCTTTACTGTTGGCCGCAAAGGCAAACTCGGCTTAGCTTCTGTCGACAGGCTGAAACCAGTATTTATGGAGGGGGCATCAGCCGCACTTCCTCTGTCGACAAGTGGTGTTCCTCGCTTCGAACCCACGGTGGCAGCAAAGCGTGTTCCGCCCCCGGAACCCTCTACGGTTTTCTAGAGTACCACAACACCGACCCCTGTTCCTTTTACGTAAAGGAATAATCGTCTTGGTAGGTGGCCTCTCAAGCCCGTAGGTTTGGCGGAGCCTGTTTGCGCCTCTTATTTCTGAAATGACGTCTCGCAATATAACGTAAAACACACATACGGACTCATCTGTTCTGATGCTTGCTTACTCGTGCTTCTCCGAATTATTGTATGCCTGGACTTAGAGGCTTCCAGAAAAATATACTGTCGTCTGTCTGTCTGGTGCTTGTCTTGGTTACAAGGTGCTTTGTTTGTGAAGAAGACAATGTTTCTTTCCACTTTCGCGGCTTTTGCAGTTCTGTTGCATTTTCTGGTCAACGTACCAGACGGTGTTTTCCAGGACCACATATATTCGCACATCAACTCAATTTTTCTCAAATCTATTACCCACAGAGAAGGTCATCAAAAAAAAGAGAAAGGGACAACAGTGACGATCAAAGTTGTAGTAAAACGGTGTGTTCGGCTGGCAAATCATTATCAGTTTCGGCTGTGGATAGAATTCTACGTCCCAAGGGCCTACAGTGGAAGGCCTTAACTCGGTAGATTGGGCAAAGTGCGTCCATCAAATAGAGAGAGCCACTCGAACATGCCAGACGCGATAGTATGGCGCCGTTGGAACAGACTGAGCGGTGTTCAGGGACCCGTCCAGATAAACTTCTGGTCGTGCGGCCAATCTAAGCGGTACCGCAGGAACAAGTGAGTGAGTATACGCAAAACGAGGCTGCAGAAACAGGCACTTTATCTTTTAGGCCCGTACACAGAACCGGAAGGACAAAAAGTGGACGCGTAATTTGGCGGCTTAAAATGTACTAACAGCCTTTGTGGGTCTGCGTGTGATACTCCAGATTGGCGTGTCCCCCTTGAAGGGTAGTCCTATATGCAGTCTTCTTCCCGCCAAATGGAGCTGGACCCTTTCACTGTTTGAGCGCGGTCGATTGTATCTGAATATCTATCTCTGCCCTCCGTTTGATTACATAGGTAGTCTATGGCCTGTTTTGGCGGGACGTTGGTAAATAAGGATGCGACCTTAGGAGAAGACAGTGATTGTCCAGCCAAAATTGAGATCTTTCCTTACAATCATCAGATCAAAGAAGTCGCGTAAGCCGTATATCGAGAGCATCTGTCTGAGGGGACCTAGAATTTGTGGTAACCACTTGACTAGTGATTCATATAGAGAGATAACACAATACAAATTCTCAAAATGCACCTCTAAACCCAATTATCTCGCCTTGTACATATAACCCCTACCACTTTTAGCCAAACCTATAGTTGTACAATTTTGGTTCTTTTATTCCGCCTTTCACGTAAGTAGTGCTTCCTGGTTTTTCTAAGTTACAGTTGACAAACCGCGGTTCAAGCAAACACCGGTCGCAGATGACCGTCGCACAGTGCTGAAGAATATTACTCCGGTTCTCAAGAGTATTTAATGTTAGGCAGCTCGCCGTGATTGCGAAGAGATGCATCATAGACTAGATAATCTGACTAAAAGCACTGCGGCGAGGTCACCTTGAAAATTCCCAAATTTTCGAACGCCCTGCAACGTGAGAGATTTCACATCAGTACCACCGTACCTTTTCACATCACCGTATGAAGGTAACTTTACTAAAACCACTTACATCAAAGTTAATGTGTTGCCGTGGGTAACGCAGCTTTATTTGAGGCAGTGTAATGAATCCGTGTCGCTTTCATCTCTGCAAGTTACATTTCTCGGAATAACGATGATTCAGCCACTGCTGCCTTATCTGCGGCCTTATCTCAGATGCCATCTTCTTTGATTTTGCCAAAGCTTTTGAACGTGTCCCACACGGCCCACTGAAACACAAACCGGAAGCCTATGGTACTCAAGGGGAGGTTCTTTGCTGGATTGCCTCTTTTTTCGTTAATACAACTTTCAGAGCTAAGACCGAATCAGACCTTTCCTCTCCCTCTCTCATTTCCGCAGGAGCTTCCCAAAGGTCAGTGCTAGGTCCTCAGTTTTTCCTCATTCACATCAAAGACCCTCCGACCAATGTCCACAGAAACGCCGTCTATACGCCGACGACCTGAAAATTTAGAATGCCACTGATACCGGTGCACTATAGATTGATCTTGACGCGATCAAGCACTGGTCGGAAGATTGGAATCCCCACTAAATGACTGTAAGTCTGACCACATGCCACTCGGTGGAGGTTGCGGCAATGCCATTAAAATTCATACTGTGTTCAGCACTGTAGATATCATGCCTGACCTTTTCTGCTACCTTGGCGTGGTGGTCAGGCTTGTGTGTTTTCTCGATCCGGAGGTCTGTGCTGATTAGGACTTCGGTCCTTGCAGGTTCAACCTTGCCAGATTGGCCAAAGGGGAGCAGTCAGACGAAAAGCAGATGCGTGCGTTTGTTGTGCGTGGTCGCTGTATGTTATGGCTCCGTTGTGGATTCACTGGGCAAGGTGCTTGTTTTTGCCTTGGCCGATTGTATATCTGCCTGCTTGGATCGTGTGTACAGTGTAACTGTTTCTGTGAGTGGGTGCTGGATTTGCTTTGATATGCCCGTCGATCCTCTCCTTGGTGGTTGATGCTACCTCGTCTGCGTGTGTGTGTGTGTGGGTCACCTGCTGCCTTACGGTTTAGGCTTTTTAGCCACATGCTATGATTGAGGGCCCTAATCGCTCTCCTGCACAGGTCTGGTTGTCCTGGCAGCATCCAAAGCCCATACACACAATCATGATACGAACTAAACCAAATACCATACTGCATCAGCCGTTGCGCAGGATAAACCGGGTCGCCCTATCTGCTGCATATGGCAGGGTATATAGGCGAAAATATGCTACTGACAGACACTCACCCTCATACTTCCCCCCATCCACGGGCCCCCGAGCAGATAATGTTCAATTAGATTTCAGTGCCCAGAATACCAACGTGGGACAGGCCCGGGGTCGCAAGACGTTTACGATTGTGACGTGGAACGTGCGTAGAATGCTGATTCGATGCGGCGCCACAGAACGACCGTAACAACGCACCGCCCTGATCGCGATAGAACTGCGCCGGTATCGAATCGACGTAGAAGCCTTGAATTAGACAAGACTTACAGACCAAGGTAAGTTGCGGGAAGCAGGTGCTGGGTACGTCTTCTACTGGATAGTTTACCCGGCATACAGTGTTCGGGAGCATGATGTCTGTTTTGCAGTCGCTGGTCGCATCAATGTTTTGATGGTAGGCGAACCGCACGGCATCAGCCCTTAAAGACTGTCGATGCGCCTGCGACTCGGTCGAGGTAAGTGTGCTACATTTGTTAGTGTTTATGGTCGAACTATGTGTCACACTGATGATACAAAGGACCAGTTCTATGATCAGCTGTCCGCCACAATCCGGTTGGCGCCGGTGAGTGACCGACTCTTTGTTCTGAGCGACTTGAACGCTAGAGTTGGGTGCGACTCGTTAGCTTGGCCATGAGTCCTCGGACCCTACGGCATTGGTTCAGGCAACCAGAACGGTGATCGTCTGTTGCACCTATATGCTACTCACGAACTGGCTATAACGAACACCTGATTCCAGCTGGATGCCAGGGACATCACGGCGTGGACTCATCCACGAAGCAGCCATCACCATCTGCTTGAATACGCGATTGTGCGGTAGCGTGACATTCGTGAAGTGCTCATCACGTGGGTGATGCGCGACGCTGAATGTAGCACGGATCATAGGCTGGTCAGGACAAAATTGTTTATTCGTATATGTAAGCCTGTTTATTGTTAATCTTTTGGACGAGGGCAGAAGTTTGATATCAGACGGCTGGAGAACTGGGAGACGAAGACTGCCTTCCAACGTTCAGTTGTCGCCCGTCTGCAAAACGCTCCTGTATCAATTACTACCGAGGGTATGTGGCAACATCTGAAGGAACAGATTATGGCAGTAGCCACCAAGACGATTGGTGTGGAGCGCAAGAAACGCCCGGACTGGTTCGATGAAAACAACGTGGCTATCTGCAAGCTGGTACGGGAGAAGAATGCCGCGTTCGCTACATTTACACTGGACCCGGTCAATGGAGCGAAGAAGACTAGGTTCCGGAATATTCGCCGTCAACTGGCCGAGCGTGTTCGCGGAATTAAGGACAACTGGTGGAGGAAACGGGGCGAGCACACGCAGGGTTCCGCAGATCGTCGGCAACACGCGGAGTTCTACGATTCGCTTAAAGCAATCTTCGGTCCATGTATCCAGTCTACTAAAGCACTGGTAGACGTGGACACCGGCTGTTCTTGCAGCCAGCCGGAGAATATCATGAAAGTCTGGCGTAAACACTTCGGCAGCCTGTTAAACCGCCCTACTACAATTGATTGGGCGACTGTTAACAGTCTGACGCAACAGGACGTCAACTCTTCGTTTGCTCTAGCCACCGACTTGCTGGAGTTGCAGAGAGCGGTTGGTCAACTGCGCAACGGGCAGGCTGCAGGTGAGAATGAGCTGCCATTTGAGATGCTAAAGAATGGCAGGCCGGCGTTGGAACGCGCTCTGATCCAGCTGGTTCACTACATTTGGTAGCACAAGGCGATGCCGCAAGACTTAAAGGACACCCTTGTCGTCTCTTTGTTCAAAAGCAAGAGTAGCAAGCGATGGGCCGACAGCTACCGCGGTATCGGCCAGCTGAGCTTTGCAGGCAAGGTATTTTCCGGAATTCTCCTGAACCGATTGAATGTAACCGTTCTGGAGGAGAATGTTCGAGAGAAGATGTGTGGGTTTCGGGCGAGTCGGCGTATGACTGACCTGCTTTTTGCTGCTCGACAGCTGCAGGAGAAGTGCCAGGAACGGAATCGGCTCCTGTATGCCCTGTTTGTGAACTTTACCAAGGCGTTCGATTCCGTGAGCCGCGAGGCGCTGTGGACGGTGCATGGTAAGTTTGGATGTCCAGGTAAGTTCGTCAATATGGTTAGATTGTTGCATGTGGGCATGAAGGCGAAGGTGAAATCGTGTGGATCGACCTCTGGTGAGTTTGACATCGTCACTGGCGTGAAGCAGGGTTGTGTTCTAGCCCAAGCCCTATTTGACTGCCATGGTAACAGTTGGTTTTCAGAACACTGGAGAGGATGGTGTGGAGGTCGAGTACAGGACGAACGAGCGTCTCTTGAATGTCCGACGTTTCGGCGCCCCAAACCGGCTACGGACCTCAAGGATGCGCATGCTTCTGTTCGCAGATGACAGCGCATTGCTAACTAACGGTGAAGCGAAGCCGCAACATCCGGCTATAACCTTCTCTTCAGCAGCATCGAAGTTTGATTTGGACATCAACACAGGTAAGACGTTTACGTTCTTTCAGCCTCCTCCTGGTGGAGGTGCTGCTTGTGTATCTTCACCCTAAATTCGCATCGCCGGGGACACTGTGAATAGTTGCGGGGATTTTTGATACTTGGGTAGCAACTTGTCGACAGATTTGTCCATTGACCGCGAGCTGAAAGTGCGTGTGGCGGAAGCTAGTGCCGCTTTCGGACGTCTTGAAAGGCGCGTCTGAAAGAATCAGCCTGAAGATGGCCACCAAACTGTCTGCCTACCGCCCATTGGTGCCGTTTTTACTGCTGTATGGCAGTGAGATGGGGACATTGTACCAGCGGAACGTGAGCTATCTGAGCCGCTCCCATGTGCAGTGTCTGAGGCGCATCTTGGGTATCCGGTGGTCGGACATGATTCTGAACACTGAGGTAATGCGGCGAGCGGGCATGGACGGGATGGAAGCCATGTTGATGCTGAATCAGCTCCGTTGGCTCGGTCACGTTCGTCGGATAGGCGATGACTGTATCCCGAAGCAGTTACCGTACGAACAAGTAAGAGCAGATAAGCGAAATCCGGGTGGTCAGAAGCGAAGTTACCAGGATGTTGTGCAGGTAAGTCTTTCACGTTGTAACACTGATTTCAGATGTTTGGTGGATTTGGCGTTGAACCGGACGGCCTGGAGAAATACGGTATGGGCGGGCGTCCGAAAGTTCAACGAGCAATTATTGTGCGGTCGCGAGCGGAAGTGTGCAGTACGCAAGAGAACCATCGGTGCCTTAGGTCGCGAGGACTTGATTATATGGCGTTGTGATGTGTACGGCCGTGAATACGCTGGCCGTTTGGGGCTAGTAAGTCACCAACGTACTCATAGTACCCCGTCGGCGAAGGGGCGACGAGCACGCTGGGCTCAGGTAGGTCATATCAGTGTATTCATTGTACTTCTGTTAATTACTGCTTCGGCCAACATCCTGGTCGTTAACAATTAATCCGCTTCTCTTTTCAGAAACTGGAGTGTCTGTGGCCTTCTATCCATTCTTTTCTTCGGCTTTGTTGATGTAATGTATGATGAATGGTCTGCCTGGCTTTTCATCGTTCAATGAGAATTTTGCTTTTTGTCTCAATCTTCTCTGGGATGCACTAACCTGCACTCCTATACTGCAGCGCTTCTTGTATCCCACTTCACACATCTTTCTTCCTAGTTTAGAGCTCGTCACTGCAGCCTCTCTCTGCTTAGTTTCTGAGAAATAAGTGTTTCCTTCCTTATTAGCCAATCAACTGGCTAACCAGCATTGACCGGCTGGACAGAAAGGCTCTACTGGTACAACTCCCGGTCTTATTTCTTCGGGTTTACACTGAATATGTGGTGTGTTGGTGGAACTGCAAGTGGTACAGCGCAGGCCAATTGCATTGGTGGATAAACGCAGGCATCCTTTGGTTTCGGTGACTGCGACAGGCTAATCCGAATCGGATGTCGCCAGCCGAGATATCATGAAAATCGATCTGAAGAAAGATCTGGGCGTCGTCTAGCCTGTCCTGCACGTATCACCATGGGATTGCGGCAAAAAGGGATTCGCCGCTTTTAAAATGTTTGAGCGCACTTTCCCCCTCTTGGGCGAGATAGCGTTTTAAAAGTTTTACGAGATTTCATGAGACCGCTCCTCGACTATGCCAATCAGGTCGTACATACCGGCCTGAAGAAAGACAGACTATCTGTCAAGTGTCTCCAGCATGCGGCTACGAAGCTAGTCAAGGGCCCGAGCAATGCCACTTACGAGTCTTGCCTTGAAATTCCTGATCTGCACTCACTTGAGTTTCGAAGACTCCGCGGTGACATAATACTCAGACACTGCTGTAGTGTAGGTCTCTTAGAACAGTTCTTCATTGTGGCGAATGACGACGGCAGGCGGGGAATAGTCAGAAAGCTTTTCAAGCTCCGTCCTCGGACCTTTCTAAAGCAGCAGTTGTTTTCTTGCAAAGATGTTAACCACTGGAACTGCCTTTTTTCTGAAGTCGTAGGCAGCGCTTTTAGGGATCGTCCTGTAGCTTTGCTTGATTCTCAATTATCTGAAATTTCATTATGCCAGTGATCTTACTCTGCACTTCTTATTCACTGTAATCCCCAAGAGTGGTGCTATACCCCTTTTTCAATGGTCGCCTTCCACATCAGCAAACGTTCGCTGACACTGAACTAGGAAAACTGACTGGATTTGGGAACCTTGGGCTCCTTTATCGAACCCCTGCATCAATCGTTGAATGGATTTCGTAAGAATCCTTCACAACCCATCATATTTTCGTATTTGGCTACGCAGTTGCTCACAGATATTGCTTCCAAAGTAATTGGTATACTTGACACCATGCCAAACGAGTCCCCCCACGATAAACTCACGGTTGCAGTTTTAAAAACGTACGACGACGTCAGATGAGGTCAAGCTCCAACAGTCACTCGAGTTGAGTGATCGCATTCCCCCTCAGTTGCTTCACCACATGAGATCCCTGGTCGGTGATAAGAGTATAGCTGACTACATCTTCAGGCAACTGTGGACCAAATGCCTTCCACTTAACACCTCAGCCATTTTGTCAGTACAGGACTCCGACACCCCAATTAAAAAGTTAGCAGTGACGGCAGACAAGGTTCACAAGCGTTTCTTCAAGCGTTCCATCAACCATATGTGTGACCATTCTCAAGCTGATAGACAGCAAGAAACGCTTGGTAACCTACAAAGTCTCGGGTAACACTCAACTTGAATAACTCAGCTGGGCGCCTCACAAAGGGTCGTAAACGTTTACAAACTCGGCTCCGTTCTTTCTCGTGATCTCCCACAGTTGAGCCCCGAACCTCTGGCATCTGTTCTACCACAGACATTTCGGTGGCAACGCCCACACCTATGTGCATATACCAGTCCGCGCACTAAGGGCAACACCAATCAGGGAGACGACCCGGCCAATTAGTAACCGCGACAGCTGCAGCTGGCCGGTCCAACAGCCGCCTGTTTTATGTCCAGGATAACTCCACCGGACTCCCGCTCCTTATTAAGGCTGATGCAGAGATCATCGGTATAACCCAGCTAAAACTAAACGCAATCTCAAACCCTTGGGGCACATCTTACAGGCGGTCAACAGTTCCAAAATCGTGATCTACGTTCAACACCTCTTGACGATCGACCTTGGACTTTGTCAAAGTTTTCCTTGGATTTTCATCATTGCCGGCGCCCAACATCCGATCATCGGCATCGATTTTGTCACCAAGTACGGTTTGGTTGTTAACCTCAGCCGCCTGAAACTTGTGGACAGCGCCACCACTTTGTGTTCAAGGTGAAAACACCACCATCAACTCGATCGGACTTCGAACGGATTGACCGGAAGCTAACCAGTATGCAGTTCTGTTGAAACAATTCTCAAGAATCTATCGACCCACTCTCAATGCCACAACGCCAAAACATGATGTCGTACATTACGTTGTCACAAAGGGACCACCCAACTTCGCACGTCCGCGTCGCGTGCCTCCAGGGAAGGTGAAGATCGCCAAAGCAAATGTGTGGAAGTGCTACGTTTAAGCATCCTCCGTCCCTTAAACAGCCCATGGTCTCCAAGAAGACTGCGGGAGAGTGGAGACCATGCGATGACTACCGAGAACTGAACAACGTCATCGTGCCGGACCGTTATCCTATTCCGCATATTCAAGAATTTTCCATGAACCTTTCCGGGAGAGATATTTTCCAAAATGGATCTAATCAAGGCATATCGTCAAAGACCTGTGGCTCCTGATGACATCGTTAAAACAGCGATCATAACCCCATTCGACTTATTCGGATTTGTTCGTATGTCTTTTGGTCTCAGAAACGCCGCCCAAACAATTCAACACTTCATGGACCAAGTCTTACACGNGTTCCACCTCACCCTAAAGGCAACCACTGCTTTCACATTCGTCAGGCAGGCCCTGATAAAGGCCACATCTCTCGGCTATTCCAGCACCCAAGAATGTGCACGATCGGTTTTGAAGAGTGACGCACCTCAGCCTGCTGTCGGTGCCATTCTGTAGCCGGTCAACGGCAATGAAGTCCGACCATCACCGTTTTCCCCCCGGAAGCTACAGCTAGACCAAACGAGGTACAGTACCTTCGGCAGAGAACTACTGGCTATTTACCTCTCCGTTAAACTTTTCCGATACGTTGGAGGAGGACACCAGTTTACCATCCTTACTGACCACAAGCCGTTGACGCGCACCTTTAGCACTTCGTCAGACAGTTACTCCCCGAGAGAAACCCGCCACTCAGACTTTCTCTCTCTGTTCACGACGGGCATCCGTTACATCGATGATCCGTGCAACCTGGTTGCCGACGCTCTATCTCGTGTGCATATCCATCATTTATCAGCATCTTCTATCTACCTAGAGGCCATAGCGGCGGCTCAATAAAACGATGCGGAATTCAATCAGCTGCTCTTTTATCCATCACCAAAATCCATTTACCTGCCATTCCTGCACTGAGACTTCAAAATCTACTGTGACATCTCGACTCTACGTCCCCTCTAACTACCGGCGAAACATTTTTGGTCACTTTCACTTTATCTCTCATCCTAACATCCGCTTCACCATCAAACTGATTAGTGACCGTTTTTTCTGGCCGAACACGTGCAAGGACCTACATGAACGGGCCAAATATTCTTTTTCCTGTCAGTGAAGTGAGGCTCGCCGGCACACCGTCACCACACCCGACACTTTAAGTACACCGAATGCCCTCCTCAACCACGTTCACGTTGACAAAGTGGGTACACTTCCACCCCCGAACGGCTTCACTCATTTGTTGACTTGTATTGATCGTTCCACACAGTGGCCGCAAGCAACGTCCATACGCGACATGTCAGCCGAGAACATCGCACGGACGTCCGTGGAGAACTGGGTATCCCCTTTCGTTTAGTATTTTTCGACCTTCTCAATAATGTCTCATTCTAGGATATTCCACGTCACTGTTGAGGTGAGCGGCGGCTTGATCCACAGTACCTTTTGGTCGGGCTCATTGCTGCTGTGATGATGATGGCTTACGCACCAGACTTTACAGAACTAACGCGGGCGCAAGTCAAGAAGTTGGCGTATGTTCCGTGGAAGCGATGAACAAGAGGACTCCTACATTTTGTGAAAAATAATCGCCTGATCCACTTCTCCAACGGCAACTTCAAAAGAATGGTAGTCTGAGTTCACTGAGTAAAAGTACAATTTGTGTGTACTAAAGAATGCTCTTGATGCGGTAAATTCCACTTTCTGGAAATTGCTGTATGGAGTCTTCAACACAAATTTTTGGAACCAGTAAAAAATAAACCCAAAACCAATGTCAAGTGGTCAATAAGCCCCGACGGCGATCACGTGTCTCATTCTTAATAACCAGATCTGGCGAAATTGGTTTTTATCCCGGAATATATATTGAAGGTTGTTCGGCATATGTTCATACGCTCTCATAGATCAACGCTGACAGAGCTTTCGAAGATCGCCGGTTCCGTCAAGTCCCTCATGAAAGGCAGGTACCCAGTTGACTTAGCTGCGTTGAATTTACGCTCGGTGAAGCTATGTACACAAGAAACTGCTTAGATGAATAAGAGTGGCTCCGTCGTCCGGTGCAATACACGACGGTTAAGAGTGAACCACATTGATAAAGAGCGTGTCAAGATTACAAAACTGAAGTTTGAATCACAATAAGTAGCATTTTCCTAGAGAAGTGAACTTTGCTGTGCTGGTCTGCACCGGAATCTTCTAGAGTGAGGAGAGGTCACAGCCTCTCATGCGTGTGCAGGAAGACTGCTCTCGGTATAATGGATACTCGGGAATATGCAATTCGTCGTCAGTGGTATTCAGGTATAGCCAAACCCCTGTCAATGCAAGAGTGTAAGCGTTAGTTCCGTGGACCATCTAGCTGATTTTTTGCGGTCTCTGTAAAAGGCCTGGAGAGTTGACATACACTTACTTGAGGGCCAAGTCTTCATTTAGCTGGGTGCAAAAAGAGACGGAAAAGCACGAAAAAGAGACTAAGAGATCGGTCCTAGCAACGAGGTGGATGCGTGAGTGACGGTAGAGTTCCACAGGTCTTTCGTGAGGTGGACGTAGTTCCACTGCAGTATAAAATATATGTGGCCCAGGAAAAGTTGTCCGTCAACTGAGTGTACGTACCTACTCGCCCTCGTTAATGCGATCTCCTCAAAAACGGCCTGGTTGAGGCGGTTCGTTTTATTCCCATCATTCACTGGCAGTCCCAACTAGCACGTGATGAATCGATTGCTTACGAAACCTTTAGAAGTTCAACCTCGTTTTACTCATGTACGTTGTTGTACACGCATTAACAAGCTTGCCGGAAAGTGGAAAACTGGAGCTCATCAGTAAATCTAGCGAATGACCTTACGCTAGCACAGAAAAACAAGTTTATACTCCACACGGATATTCTTTCTAGCCCACATGTATGTTTGTACACATGGGGTATTAAATCCGTCCTCGCCCAGCAAACAAACCGAAGTTGGTCCGGAGTTCGTCCTTGTCTGACCACGAGTCGTGCCGTAGTTGGCCTGCACCACACACTGGAATCGTACTGACTCCGACCTGGCCAGACAAGCATTCCGCCAGAAGGAGACTTGCGAGCCTCCCTTTCTTTACATAACATTTCGTAAAACGAAACCTACAACAATTTCCGTGCTTCCCAACCAAGCTTACGCCTATCGGCCTAACGACTGAAAACTGTGCATATAGCACACTCAGGCTACCATAAAATAAACCCTGTGATTCAGTAGACCAAACCTTCTTATTCCCTGCACAAACCGTGTCAAATGGAGAGCACGCGTCAGTCACCGCCATACGGCCACGAGAGCAGGAACAACAATTTATAAAACACTAATATATTTTGTACATGATAACTAAATCTTTCTTGCTTTCACGTGTCCAGGTCCATTGTTTCTTTTGCATTCTGATAAGGGGACATTACGAGATGACATGGTATATTACCTGTGAAATCGCCTCTTTCATCACTCTGCACGCCGTACGACCCCCATTCCGATCTTTAGCCCATTGAAACCATCGTTTGATAAAGTCGTGGGTATTGTTATCCAACTCCAAGGCGTAATTGTGTTCGTCGCGGAGTGCACCTAGAAACAGGATGGACACTGTTAACGATGCTCACAAACTGTGGCTTCGCACAATAGGGTGTCAATTAAACGAGCTTTACTATTGATGCTTAGCCAGTTGACTTCAACGCTAACTTCGTTTCCGAACACGATACCGCACACTTTGCGCATGCATTGGGCCACCGTTTGACCACGATGGATTTTCGATGATATGCGGGTCCTAAAAGGTAGTGTAAGAAGGATGATATCTAACCATCTCTTCCAACTATTGCGAGAACTGATGCTTCTGTTGGAATTTTCCAACCCCTCACGGTAAGCCAACGGGGATTGACTCCTGATTTTTTGGCATTTGGGGTCTTCCTTCATTGAGGCACTCGTGGAGGCGACTGGAGGGGCTGCTGATAAAGACGACCGAATGTTGTTTGACGTTGCTTCCATGCGTATCATGCAGTCATCCATGAGCAACGTGGTTTCTTTAAGATGCATCATCTAGCTGTCAAATCGATACATTCCTTATTTGACATAGCTCTGGTATTCTTCGTTCGAGGACTCATCAGACGTCCATGATGTTGATGGGAATTGAACAGGCGGAATGTTCTTACAAAGAATGATTACCATCACAAATGATTTCATACTAACTCTTTTTCTGGTTGATCAACCTCGGCATGTAACCTAGTGCTGAGATAACATGAAGCCATACAGAAATATGGTTTACCTGTTGACTACGTTTAATTGTTTCATGGGGGAATATGAGAACAATTTGCTGACATGTATCGCTGGAGGAGGCGCGCTTTGTGGAACATTGCTGTCAGAGGACGACAGGATGCGTTTGCGTCTAAAAGTGAATGAAGGCAAACAGGACACCCACTTGTTTCTCTTCTTGTATGCTGACAAAGCCGCGTATGTGGCAACCGCGGAAGCGAATTCCGATTCACGTTCAGCCCTCCGCTCATATACTTGTGCTTCCTAATAGTTTTCTTCGACTACAATGAAACGGCATAATAGAACTCACCGATTTTCTTCAAAATGCAGACTTCAGGTAACTCAAATTTACCCACGGGTTGCAATGTGTGGGTTAGTGAAAATTTAATTGCCTCCGAATACTTCATCGTTGGCCAAGCAACCATGGCCTCCCCCAGCAACCAAGCACGGTTAATAATCGCAACTCCCCTTGTCCTCAAAAACTCAACAATGTGGTACATCTGCAATTTCAACTTATCATTATGCACCGTGTTCGGTGTGAATTTCCAACACCAGTGACATATCGTAAGTTCTCTGTGACTACCACTAAAGAACGACGAGCAGTTCATTGGAATGTGTGCAAGAGGGGAGTGATAATGAATTCGTCATCATCGGGGATTAGGACACATTTGCACATGATTGAGGACAAGGACTTTATCTTTGTGGTGGTGGATATGCCGGAGGCCCGATAAATGTAAAGGTACGATGAGGGGAAACCATGGGAGCAGAAACCACGCACGCGTACGAAGGGCTTACAAAACCTGACGTCGTTCTGTCTTTGGTGAACATCATATGGTTTGTTGTCCATCATAACACAATTGGCCGGCGGCGCACAAGAAATGTAGACCTTTGAGTGTACCAAGAACATGTTACGCTGGTATTTCATTGGGTTACATAGGTTGGTGCACCGGTTCACTCTTCGTGGGTGAGCATAGAATATTAAAATACTCGACTGTGCACCTGGGTAGCCGTCTTGTTTGTTTCCTCCACCAAACGTACGACGCTGCTCATAAGACTCTCGAAGTAAACTGCCCAATACCGGTGAAGCGGTCTAAATCGCTGCACATCATCGCACAAGTGAGTAAGGCAATGCACATTATTAACCGATTGGTCGTCCCCATACAAATAAGCAAACTGGTCAACAAATTTTAGAAGGAAAAAACGGGCACGGTCACCTAGGTAGTGCCACATACTGTGATGGGAAAGTATATAAATAGGAGGAAATAGGTGGGGGTGAACGCATAGCTACGGGGCTTAAGTATAATAAAAACACAGGACATTCGTTGGCTTTGAAACGCCCAAAATGGGTAAACATCGCATTTGCGTGGAAAGTCTATGGGTCGGTGGAAATCTGATGCTCCTGGTTTTGTCTCACCACCCCGCTGCATGCTGTTAGACAGACGCAAGCGTAAACGTTTCTCTGCTAAGCAACAAATGTGGACCAACCGTTTCATGACACCAGGGAAAACAAGAAGCATCGGATCTAGTGGGAAATCGGCAACCATTTCCAGTGGCAGTTGAAGTAACACTGTGTTCCCCATGTGATGATCCCGTTGACTTCTTTCATGGAACGACGAGTCGGTGCGAGTGCTAGATGACGGTGTAGGGAACGTCATCCGTCGCGAACTGTAATAAGCACCTCTTTGTACACACCGGTCACAACCACAATAACCGTTGTGATTCTTCGTTTGCTTGACGTAGCTGCGAGCTGGGGCATCGCAAATAATACGCTGAATGTCCACATGAATGGTTGAATGAAGTCCGTCCAGCGTCACACTAGCACGGCGTACTGCCATGAGTTCATACACGAAGAGCTGCAGATATCCATTAACGGGATCAGGGCGCTCAATGACGAATGGGGTGCTTTCACAGTGCGACCCATTTGGGCCACAACTCAGTACCGGGATAGTCGAACAACAGTACCCCTGTCTATATTCACCTGCGTAGTGATTTGGACACCGTTGTTGAAGCGGTGATGGTGTTAACCGCTCGCAGCCATGTCAGCATCCCTACGAGTACACAACATCCACTGCTGTGCGGATCAAGCAGCAAATGAAGAACGGAGGGCTTCACTAAAGTTAACAGTAATTTCAAGTAAGTAGACGTAACCGATTTCGAGGAGATCGTAAACAATCGGAAGGCACCGGAAATACTAAGTATTTCGGGTGACTGACTGGCTGCAACAGCAATGAGTGTAGAAAGGATGCACCTACCACTGGGAGTGGGAGTTTCGACAGTGCTTAATCCAGTACCTGCTGTTGTGCTCACAGCACCAGTTACGACAGCTTAACCACTGGCAATAGATTTGTCAGATACTTCTGCAGTAAAACATGGAGAAGATATGCAATGTCTAACCTGCAGGCTGCACTAAGGTTGTCGGGCTTATGCTGTATTCTTTAACCCAACACGATGCATACTTTTCGTTCAGAGGGCGTAACTTATCCCATTCTCGTTGGATACGCCTGTTAGTAGTCCATCTGCCGTACCATCCTTTCACTCCACTCATTTTACTTGCGACAACTATTGAAAACAATCCCCGCGGTTTCCGTGTTATACTAGTAAGTGAATAAACGTCAATAGGCCTACTGTAACCAGGCGTAAAACATACAATTCGAATAATACATTCACGAAGCTTTCAACATAACTGTTAGTGGAATCAGACGGCAAAAGACACAACACAACCGCACTCGCCGTGCACGAAATAAATGTAACTGCAAGCGCGCGTCCGTAGGAGACATCCATTAAAACAAACCTGACCAAAATGGCAGTAATCGAGAACCCATGGTAATGGAGTGGTTTCAACATGATGATATGCTTGAGAATTTTATTAAAATGCGTTTAACAACCGAAATGAGCATAGCAATCGTTGTTCCTCATTCCATTCAGATTCGCTTACTGTGTGGCCGACTGTTGGCATGATGTTGGCCAACAACTCGGAGACCGCCAAGTGTTTGCTGGGCGTTATTACCAGAGTTATAAGGCTTATAAGCCATCAGATTATGATTGCTGGTGGAAGATATTAGCGTGTTACTGACCAACATACAGAATAATTACATGAACATACGTGTAGCGACTATAATAAATAATATTTGATAGTCGCATTCATCGCTACCTTTTCGATGATTTTAGTTTTGCACCTGCTTTTGTTTTAGTCAAGCTACCCATTTTTTAACATCCGGCCCGAGGCCAAAATCGCAACCCGCTCCGTGCCTCGCTAGCTTGACGTGCCTCTCCATAATTTCTATTTTCCAGAGTCGATAATAATACACGGGGGTCAACGCGCTGAGTGTTGGTTTTTCATTGTTGATCGGTTGTCGATGGTGATCACTGGCTGGGTTTCATTTTGTCGGATCAGTTCCAACAATTGGTGAGCCCAAACTTAATTTGAACGCGTGGTTACATTTGGCCGTTTTTCAGTGAGTTCGTCCCGTATCGTTATTTCGCCGTGTATTTTCGGAAGTTTTTTTCTTCGTTCGTTATACGTTTTGGTTATATTATACTTATATCATTATTTTGAGTGTTTATTACTGTGTAGCTGTTACTTGTCATACCCATGTCAACTAACGATTGTAAGCCACTCGAGTGTCCCACCGTAGCCACATCACTGGTAGTCTTACCGTTCTTAAAGTTGGATCCTATCCTGTGGTTCGTACATCTAGAGGCAGAATTCTACAATAACTGAGTATCTTCTGACCGAGCTAAATTTAGCCAGTCAGTAGCTCGTTTGCTGAAAGTGGTCACGACACAGCTCCGAGATGTGTTAATGAGCCAACATACGGGTAATAGCTACGAAGCTCTTAAGAAAGCGGTAATAAAGCCTGCCCAGTCCACCTCGCATACCCCCATTGCCCCAATTCACCTTACTGACACTTTTCCAAAATTTTCTGTCATGGACTCAGACGCAGGGGATATTCCATTAGTTATCGATGCGCTTACCGTAACCGCCTCAGACCAAGGGACGTTACCAAAGTCTCTGAATCACAAAGACCCTTCTGCTTCGGACATTTTCAAAGGTCTTACAATGAAGTCGAGTAAGGAAAATGCAATAAGTTTATTGCTTTTGAATGCACGCTCACTGGTCAATAAGATGCAGATTTTTAGATCCTTCGTCTTTTTATATAATCCTTGCATTATTCTGGTCACTGAAGCTTGGTGTACCCTTGAGACTTCAAACACACAACTAAATGTTATAGGTTATCATATGTTCCGAAAAAATCGGGATGCAGGACGTGGCGGTGGATGTTTAATTTACTTGAGGGAGCAGTATTCTGCAACTATACTCGATGAGCCGTGTCTTGATAGAATTGATGACTCATTGTGGCTATCAGTGGCAACTGAATCCCGTGAACTACTCTTAGGATGTGTCTACAGACCACCTAACGCCTCTCAGGACGCCATGACCAATCTTATCAATGGACTGAATTATGTATCAACATTGCCCACGCAGTACAAAATAATTGGTGGAGATTTCAATATGCCCAATATTTCTTGGACCTCCTTCACAGCCCCCGCAAATCAAGCAGAGTTTCTTGCATGTATCCAAGTAAATGGTTGGCGCCAACATGTCTTAGAACCTACCAGACTAGACCACACTTTAGATCTCATTTTTACAACAGGTATCTCCTCTGCTAAAGTATCCGTCCTAGAACGGTTCCCAGGAAGTGATCACAACGTGGTCAACCTCATGTTTGACCTAAAAGCTGTAATAGCATCGAACATAGTAAGTTATCGCCAGATAAAATTAATCGACTGGAATACGTTCGCCACTCTGTTGAGGTCATTGGTGTGGGACACATTCTTTCTGACCTCTGACCCTAGTATAGCAACCGAAGTATTTACAGAACACTTCAGATTTTGTATGAACATTTTAGCCCCGGAAAAATCGAAACGCCGTAGAGTGTGTGGTAAAAACTGGACCCTCACTCCAAAAGAGGAACGTAAGCTCCAAAATCTGAAATCACGATATCGAAAAACACAAGACTTCTCCCTTATTATTCAAATGCACAAAATGTTTGACACGATAGAAACTAGGACCAAAATGCTCCATCAGAATGAAGAAAAACGTGCATTGAACAGCAAAGAGAAGAGCTTTGAGTTGATGCAGTTATTTAAACGCAGAAACTGTACAAGAGACCCTATTATCTCAGTAGTTACATTACAGAACAAAACTACCGTAGATGATCCCGTAACAATCTGCGAAGCCTTCAATTCGTATTTTGCTGCTTCCTTCAACATTGAGGAAAATGTATTGCCCTCACCTCTCCCTGTAAAAACAAACACGTTCCTAAGCCACGTTACTGTTGATGCAGTAAAAATCCGCTCTCAGTTAGCTACTATCAAACCCTCTTACCTACCTGGTCCAGAGGGTATACACCCTGTTGCTCTCAAACACGGAGGGGATGACATCCCTTTCCTTTTGCTTAATATTTATACACTTTCTCTATCGTTAGGTTCCTTCCCACTCCAATGGAAAAATTCTATAATTCAGCCCCGTTACAAAGGTGGCTCACGACAGAACATCAACAATTATCGTCCCATTAACCATACTTCAATTTGTTCCAGAGTATTGGAAAGGATAATAAAATGTCGCATGGTTGAATTCTTATTATCACAAAAGCTTATAAACCTATCCCAGCATGGGTTCCTCAGCAAACGTTCGTGCATGACGTGTCAGCTGGAATTCTTTGATCATGTTACAATATCTGCTGATTCAGGGAATGCAGTTGTTATCATACTCCTGGATATGCAAAAAGCTTTTGATCGTGTGCCTCATAAGCGCCTTCTGATCAAAATGGCATCTTTCGGTATACGTGACCCATTACTTAGCTGGTTTGCTTCATACCTTGTGGACCGCACACAAACAGTGAAAATAGGAGATAACAGCTCAACGCCCAGACCAGTCACCAGCGGAGTGATTCAAGGAAGCGTCCTGGGACCGTTGCTCTTTCTTATGTATATAGATGATATATGTGAAGTTATCAAACATGGCAAACTATTCCTATTCGCTGATGACATCAAACTTGTCTATACTTTTCCTACTGGCGATCTCAATTCTTCTTTAGGAAATATACGGGAAGACATCATGTCATTAGAGTCTTGGTGTCAAACCTGGCTGATGAAATTCTCAGCCAATAAATCCACCATTGTCACACACGGTTGTCATATACCAGAGGACTTTATAAAGCTGGATGGTCATGCTATTCCAACTGCCAACTCAGTCCGCGACCTAGGTATACGTTACTCAAACTCATTCAATTTTGCTGAACACATTTCTTTCCTAGTAGCTAAAACTAAGCGAACGATTGGATACATCAGGCACTCATTCTTTTTTCCTGCAGCTCGACTGCACCTTTATAAGCTGTGCGTACGACCCCAGCTTGAGTACTGCACGTTCATATATAGTCACTTGCGCAAGTCTGATAGGCTAGCTCTGGAAAGTCTCCAACGTGCATTTACGAAAGGTTTAGTGGGTTATCCGCCTTCGTTGAACTACAGAGAACGATGCCAGACGCTTAAACTGGATCCTCTTTGGCTACGGCGTCTCAAGCTAAACCTTGCGCTCATGTATAATCTAGTTTATAGCAATAAATTTAAGGTAAAACTCGCGATTCGCCTTCAACATAGCTCAAAATACAACATCAGGAACAAAGAGTTCACTTTGGCAACTCTTAAATCCCGTAGAAAACTCCGTTCAAATTTTTTCCTAGTGAAATATACTTACATTTGGAACAAACTCCCACATGCAATTAGAACCAGTAAGAATATACATCAATTCAAACGAAGCCTAGAAACTTTCCTAACATTAAAGAACGTCATGTTGATCTTCAAACTCTGCCTGCCTGAAGACGATATCTTTCAAAACGGACCTAATAACATCTAACCATCAGATCTAATCTAATAATAACGGAGGGTGAATCTATACCACAGGATGTAACGCCACACACACTTCGAACCGATCAAAGCTATCAATTTAGCCATTTGAGAAATTCCTCATTTCGAAACTTATCATTTCTCCAGCAGGATAGATCTTGTACACAGCTTTGTCGAAAATTGCAGCTGCATAGCAAAACTACATATGGCATCTTAAACATCCCCGTTAGTAGTAACCAAACCATCCCGGTACTCTTACTCCATACTCAACGATTATCAGCTCTGTATAGCTATTAACCACTACGCAATAGCTGTGCAAGTTAAAACGGTTTAGAGAATATATATAACTTAACCTGTTCGCCTCATATGATTACATATAAATACGTGCCTCTTCCTATTCTACAGACAACCTGATAATCTTTCCGTGTTGCTAAACATCTTCCCATTCTACACAACGGCCGGACATACTAAATCGATATCGGAATTCGGCTGTAGTCATATACTAGGATAATCTGTGAATTGGTCACTTTTCGCGTTATACGACAACAATTATTTGTTAGAGATATATATTTTACTAATTAGCACAAAATTGTAAATGTTATATAAAGGATTTAGCCAGAAAATGTCAGACTCCATCATTCGTCATACTTCACATGACCATTTTACGTTCTTCTGCTTATCACGTAATTTTGCCTTTCATTCTTGATTCTACGGTAAATTCCAATGCGAGACAACATTCCACAACGTTCGGAGAATCAAAATCCTGTACTGGTTGGGCAATTCGTGAAATTCCGTCGATTTGAGGAAATAACGGAGTCCAGTCCAGAAGATCGTCCAGTCCTCCGGAAAAATTGGTACCCACCTATCTTCCCTCATCTTCCCAAAAATTTCTACGTATTTTTCCGAAGCCATCCATATCAACTAATGGCGAAATTCTTCGACTATTCATTTTCTCCATCCTGAAAAATCCTTTTTCTGGCATGACCTTGAACATAAGGCCAACGTTAGCCTTGTGAAGCAACAATTGATGTAACAACTTAACATTTTATATCGAATATTGAAAAGCTTGAGAACTATTGTTTCAGAAGCAAGTGAGCCATCTGCCTCTTCATAAACTAGAGTGTTCCTTTATTATTTTGTCCGTTTTATTACTCTATTTCCATAATTGGTGCCTTGTACAATTAACAATTATGTGTACGGTATATAGTTCACGTTAAAATGTGCGTACGGATCACGCATATCTGAGCGTGTTTCTCACAAATGGGTTGAGAAATATACCATTATTATTATTATCAAAAGTCACTCCATCGGAAAAGACTCGTCTGCAGCAGCTATTTAGTGAGCTAAATCTGGGCGACATGCTCCCCACGACCCTACTTCGTGAAGTGCAACATCTACTAGGCACGCCGACGAACGTTGAGCTTGTTAAGGTTTTTTGCAATAATCTGAGATTGGTGAAGTTTGCTCGATGTTGACATGCGGCCCTACGCTTTGCTCTCCTCTCCAAATAAAATACATTACTCATCCAGGTAATAACACCAACTACTTTGACCGTTCCCCTTACCCCTAATTTAGTCCGAGCCCTGTTAACTTCCAAATGACGAAATTAGACATTTTTCTTCCGTATTCTTCTCGCGTAACTCATGATTCCCGTCGTTTTTGGATGCATGAACAGTCGTTTTGCTCTGACCCAACCATTGAATATTTGCTTGAGTGAGCTAAACCCGTTTCATGGTCCAATGTTGTTGATCGGTGCCTGGTTGTCGATTTGTTGTATAGACACTTTCTTTGATTACTGAGGATCTTCACATCCGAAGTGAGAGACTCAATATTTTGTACATTGATTCAATCAGTACCGTAGTATATCCAGTTATTACGAGCGCCTTCTCGCTTATCGTTTCGAGGATAGATTCTATGTCGTTGAAAATTGAGAGGCACTTACTGGAACAACAATTTATGTGTAACTCGGTGTGAACTTGAATCGTTAGCGGACGATTCAATAGTTCTCGAATCCCCCAACATCTGACCGAGAGGTTTGCACTCTAAAAAGGACTAATAAGAACGCTATCCAGTCATGGGATTCCGGCGTTCTGCAAGAATGACGAAGTCGGACACTGTGGGAACGGAGACATAGACTGCTCGAACTCCGTAGAAGACAGGGTAGAGCCGCGAAATCTGAACTCGTCCCGACAGTCGGTACTAAGTTTGGTACACTATGCCACCCTTGTCAATCGAGAGCTTCTGAAACAAACCCCCTTTGTTTAGATCCTGTCGAGTCGTTGGAGCTGGCTCTCAGACCTTTGGTTCTTGGAGCTAGTCTTTCGGAAATTGGGGTGCACATTTTCGATGGGTTCCCGAAGGACTACTTCATATTTTTCACAAATTTTGAAGGTAACGTGGTAGACAAGTTAGTTGAGGAAGGATCAAAGCTTCCATATTTATTGCATTATTGTCTTAGTAGGGTGCACTCTTGCCAAAGGAGGTGGGTGTTACAGAGGATATGAGAATTTTTTACCAGCACTTTGGAGGCCCACATGATAGTATGCAAGTGGTAAGTAGGAAGGTTTTCATGGGTCCTAGATTAATTACTGGCGACGTTGACGTCTTGCGTGGACTGGCCAGCCAAATGAAAGGCTGCCAGGTGATGTTAGTGCAACTAGATTACGGTGCAGAGCTAAACTGCTCAACAAACCTCATTAAAACATTTGAGCGATTGCCTCACCATCTGCAGGAAAGATGGGCAGAAGTTGCCGAGGGTATAAATGAGAGCGGGAGGGAACCTAATTTTAGCGATTTGCTACGTTTTGAGGAGAAAAGTGGCAGTCAGTGCTAGCCAGTATGGTCAGTTTGCTGCTCGCTCGGAAAGCATGCCGAGTAACTTGCCGTCCTCTGGACATTCTGGAATCAGATACTCGAGGTGCAACGTCGAAGTAGGTGTACCTTATAAGAAGGTGAACTTGAAGTGTCCGATTTGTAAGGGCAATCACGATGTGTGCAATTGCGATTGGTTAAGCGGTCAGTCTTTGGAGCAACGCAAAGCAATGCTGAAGAACACCGGACGCTATTTTGTTTGCCTGAAAGCGAACCATGTGGCTAAGTCTTGTAGAGTATAGATACCATGTGCGGTACCGGGTTGTGATCGACGCCATCATACGTCGGCCCATGAGGATAAGTCCGAACGGGGTAAGGAGGAGACGACAAAGTCGTCATTGTGCGGTGCTACATCCAATGTGAACTGCGTGTGTCTAGGATTCGTCTCGATCAGATTCGTTGGCCCGGAAGCATCAGTGACAACGTTTGCCTTTCTGGATTGAGGGTCTGACACTACATCGCTCGATGAATCTATTGCAAGGACAATTAGTTTGCAGGGACAGCCCTGCCAGATGGTGGTCCTCAATCTACACGGGACCTCTGCAACATCATGCAATAAGGCATGGGTTGAGTTGCAATCGTTGGATCAGGTGCGTTCCATCACAGCTGATTCAGTTTATACAGTGAAGCAGCTGCCAGTGGCTGAGACTGAGGTTGTCCACCAGTCAGAAGTAGATAGGTGGGCGCACTTGAAGGATGGTTCCATTAAGAGTTTAACTTGAACCGGCGTGGGAATTTTGATAGGATGCGATATTCCTGAAGCACACTGTGTGCTGGAGCGGAGACCGGGCAGTATCAGTGAGCCTTATGCGAGTATGACCAATTTCGGTGGGCGCTTCCGAGGTCCGTGTCGCACCGAAGCCCGGAATGAACACTGTGTAAACCTCATTGGAGTATTCCGGTCTCGTTGGGTGATCCGATCGGAAGGATGTATGATTTGGCCTCCGCTGACGGATGCACTTCGGAAAATAAAGAGCCTTCTGTGGAGGACCTACTAGCACTAAATATAATAATATAATGGTATATTTCTCGACGCATCTTTGAGTAACACGCTCAGGAGAGCGTGATCAACTTACAAATTTTTAAGCGTATACACATTTGGACACCAAATCTAAAAATCGTACAACGAGCCAGCTATGTAACTAGAGCAACAAAACAGAAAAAACAGACATTATATGGAGGGAGAATTCAAGTTTAGGGGGATGACTTCCAGCTAAATAGTGCTGAGACGATAGTATTGGAGTCTGCACAGTTCGCTAAAATAATTGATTTGTTGCATCAATTGGGACTCCACAAGGTGATCAATGGCAGAATGCTCAAGGTCGTGCCAAAAAATGGGTGGTTTGAAGATGGAGAGGGTGTATTGGCGGAGAATTTGATCAACATTCCGTGTAGATTGTCCCAGAAAAATGCGCAGAAAATTTTTCATGATGTGAGCGATGTGGGGACGCATATGCTCACGCGGTAAACGCATGGACCTCTCGACCGGACGTCATTCTTTGCTCAAATTCCTAAGAATTTCGAGGATCGCGCGATATGCCCAACCATTGTGGGATTTTGCTTTTCTGGGCGGTGGGTTGTTTCCTCGCGCGAGATATATCAGTGAAACCAAGAATGGGAAGCGGAATCATGCGATTTACGGGAGAACGTGAAACTGACTATGTGAGCTATGACGAACAATGGAACATATGATAACCTGGCATAACCCTCTATGTGACGCTAATTACATTGTGTTAATTGACTATATATATACCACATGCGAACACCTGCTACTTGATAAGGCGAAAGGAGATCGGTTATAAGCTATTCCTAGGGTACGATTATTGACGAATTCCGATGTCAATTATCTCTGTGCAGACGGTATATAGAATGAGAAGAAGGTTTGTCAATACCGAGAGGTTGCTGGATGGTCTGTCGGGGGGGAAGGAGTTGCGACTCAAGGTTATTTTGCAGTCATGAGACTGAGATCAGTGTGAAACTCAGACACGGTCATTTTGAAATGGGTTTGCCGTGGAGACAACATAGATGGGTATTGCACAACAGTGAAGAGATGTCTGAGAAGTGCCTTGCTGCATTAAAGGAACTGTTGACTTGAGACTCTGAACTAAGCGCCGGTTACTTGGCCGTGATACTGGAGCATATTAAGAAGGGCTACATGGGTAAGAGTGTTACCGCTATAGCACGAACATGGCACTTGCCACACCGGTGAAATATGAACGGTCTGCGATTGTGCCGCTGGACACCGGGGTGTCTTTCAACAGAACATTACTCCGGCATCCGGATCTGAATAGCATTTTGTCAGGAATGTTTATTCATCCTCGTAAATACCCGGTGGCAGTCTCCGCAGACATTGAAGAGATGCTTCTGCAAGTGAGAGTTCTTTGTCGTGACCGAGGTGCACTATATCTTCTTCGGTGGGGTTCTGAATCCTTCAAAGGACCATTAGTGACTCACGAGCTGAATACCCACCCATTCGGAACGACACCGTTGCCATTTTGTGCTAGTCTCACATTGCAAAGGGAGCGTAATCGGGTGCATTGAGAAGCTTGACTGAATGATGCCAAATCCACATAATGCGTGGTATCATCCCAGTGCGTTGTGCAAGGACTTTCGTCAGCAAACCTTGTCGAATTGCATATGTTCTGGGATGTGTCGGAGGTCATTTATGTGGTGGTGGGCTATCTAAGTTGGTTGCCTCAGATAATAGTATCATGCGGGGCTTCCCAATGGGATAGCCCCGAAGAAGGCAGTTACAATACCAAGGCTTTAGCTCACGGCAGCCGTTCTATCATCCGAGCTGATGTATTTTCTTATTCGTAAATTGAAAACTCCAATAAGTAAAGTTTTGCTACGGACAGATACAACAGTAGTGTTGCAATACTTACAGAGCACTTCATCGCGTTTCGCAACTTTCGTTGTCAATCGTTTACGACTGATCCACGATTGCACTTCTGCCTCGCAGTGGGGGCATGTGCCTTTAGAATTAAATCCGACCGATGTGTCATCTAGGGGAGTGTCACAGGCCTTGTCCATGGAGATGAACCTCTGGTTACGGGGTCCTAGTTGAACCCAGAAGAACGGTGGCTAAAAATGCCAACCTTATGTTTGTTAAAGGAAGACCCCGAGATTAGGCGCACTCATGCAATCGCCACGAAATCGGACTTTAATTTTATATTGGACCAGCTGGTACCGAGGTACTCTAGTTGGACTATGTGGGCCATCGCTTGGTTATCACGTTGCGTTAATTTTGTGTCCGTGGTGGTATGCGCTATAAAAGACGCGTTACTCAGAGAAGAAACCCTTTGCACGTCCGAACTCAATGCCTCTTGTCTAAAACTGATAAAGTTCGTGCAAGACGGCGAGTTCACCAAGGGACTCAGGGTCCTGAGATTGTCCGCCATAAATCCTCCTAAGGTAGGAAACTAGAAAGATTGCGGCCAGCGTTGATAGGTGGAGCACTGTATCTTGGCGTTAGAATCCGACCAGACAAGGAAGACGGTTTAAAGCTGGTGATTATTCCTAGTCACGGCGCTGTCACAAGCATTTTGATATGCCACTACCGCGAATACGAAGGGCACATGGGCGCTCCGCATGTACTCGGCAGCACCAGAAGGTGGTTCTTGATGTTAGAAGGTATGGCGTTCGTTACACACGTGTGGGGTGAGCATTGTTACTGTAAAACGGTTTATGCTGAGCAGTGCACTCAAACAATGGTGCCAATCCCGTCGATGAATGCATCGACGGACAGTCACCCCTTCAGGTACAGTGCGGTGGATTATCTCGGCCCATTGAAGGTGCGTATTGGAAGGAGTGCCCTCAAAGGTTATGAATGCATATATACTTGTTTGCAGACTCGAGCCATTTACACCAAAGTGGCTCATTGCATGTCTACGTCGCAGCCAAACGACAGTTACTGTTGGTATCACCAACGTTTCTGCACACGATCCACCAGGTGTGTCAAACCGCGCACTTAACTGGCGACCAAGCAGGGCAACTTCCACACCGGCCAGTAATGTCGACTAACGTCGTCGGTGTTGCACCTCGTCGCGTCGTACTTGTGAAAGAAGTAGATACGGGAAACGCGTTCTTGGTTGATACCGGGACGCAGGTTAGTGTACTTCCGTTCATAGAAGACGAGGTGTCATACCCTTGCAACCCACAGCTCCGTGCAGCGAACGGCTCTGCTATACCTAGTTATGGGCAGGGTTCCTTAACCATTATTCTGGGGATCTGGCGAATATTCTGTTGAGTTCTCACAACTGCCGCCGTGACCTAAGCTATAATCGGCATCGATTTTCTCCGGCACTTCGACTTTCTGTTTGATACCAGATGCCGTCTGTAAATCGATTCTAGCACCAACTTAAGCATACTCGGCAGGCATGCTACGGTTGCGGCCATAACACCCACATACGCCCAATCTGCCGCTTCCAGAAAATTTGAGGACCTCTTCACTGAGCTTCTACAGCTCGTTTGCTTATCAAACGATATCCCACCTGGGACCGCAAGTGTCACACCCCATATGCGTAGTAAAGAACCCCGTCTCTGCACGGCCTCGCCGGTTGTCTCCCGACAAACTCAAACTCGCCAGAGCAGAGTTCGAGCACACGCTGGAACTCGGAATAATACGCCCTTCCAAGAGTCCATGGGCCACACCGTTGCACATGGTCTATATAAAGTCAGGTGACTGGCGCCCATGCGGTGATCACCGCGGGCTAAACGGAACAACAGTCCATCACAAGCATCCAATCCCGCACATGCAGGATTTAATGACTTGCTTACATGGAGAAACCATAATCAGCGAGATGGATTTCGTACGTGCATATCATCAGATCCCGGTAGCTGAGGACATACCCAAAACCGCTGTCATGACCCCTTTGGACTTTTCGAATTTCTTCTGGTGCCATTCGGTTTGAGCAACACCGCTCAAACTTTTCAACGCTCCATTCATGAAGTGACACGTGGTTTGGACTTCGTCTGCCCTTATCTGAATGATATATTAGTAGCCAGTTCTTCGCAGGACGAACACGTCACTCATCTCCATATCTCACTGGAACGTCTAACCCAACATGGTGTCACGGTTGATCACACTAAATGCGAACCAGGTAAGGCCACGATAGAATTTTTGGGCCATGATGTCACAGAAAAGGAGATCGCTGAGCTCGCGGATAAAGTTAGAGCTATTCGCGAATACTCTGAACCAAAGTCCTCTAAGCAAATTCGTTGTTTTAGTGGTCTGGTCAACTACGACATACGCTCCAAACCTCATTGCGCGCACATACTACAGCCAATGACGTAACATCTTTGTGGAGGTGAACGCAAATTTTTGTTCGACGAGGCTGCACGCACGGCGTTCTTCAACCTCAAGGATGCGGCAGCCAAACCAGCTCCCTTCACCCACCCTAATCTGAACGCACCATTGTCCATTGTGACCAATGCTTTGAGCACAGCCGTCGGTGGTGGTTTACAACAGCTCGTCGCAAAGCAATGGCAACCGTTAGCTTTCATCTCCAAACGCTTACAACCCGCGGAATCCCGCCATAGCACGCTTCATAGGAAAGTGTTAGCTATCTATTTAGGCGTCTGCCACTTTCAACATTCAATGGGGGGCAGGAACTTTACGATTTACACCGACCATAAACTCTTAACCTACTCCCTAAACCCCTCATCTAACAAGCATTCCCCAAGGGAAGTTAGACACCTGGATTATATCTCTCAGTTCACGACGGATTTTGGCATACAATATCCCGTGTACAGCTGGCTGTTGTCATATCTTGTAGGTCGCACTCAAACAGTCATGATAGGAGAGCATTGCTCAACACCAAAACCAGTGACTAGTGGGGTGGTTCAAGGAAGCATTCTGGGACCTGTGCTCTTCTTAATGTACATAAACGATTTATGCGACGTTATAACAAATGGCAAGCCCTTTCCGTTTGTCGACGATATCAAAATCGTTCACACATTTCGCCGGGGCCGTAACGTCGATTTCTGTCTACAACATATACGACGGAACCTAACGTCATTGCAGTTGTGGTTCAGAACATGTCTGATGTCGTTCTCAGCTAACAAATTGAAAATCATCACTCATGATTGTAAACTACCCCATGGTTCCATCTCACTAGATGTTTGTAATGGTGATACAGCCACTTCGGTCTGAGATCTAGGAATACGGTACTCAACCTCCTCCAGTTTCTCCTAACAAGTACGCTTCCAGGTAGCAAAAACTAAAGGAACAATAGGCTGCATCAAAAAGACGTTCGGTCTACGAGCTGCCAAGCTGACGCTCTACAAAGTGTGTGCTCGGCTTCAACTCGAGTATTGCACTTTCATTTACTGTCATCTACGCAAGTCGCTCAGGACACATTCAAACAAGATGCGACGATGTCCAAGGGTAATGAATCGGGTCCCGATTGTCAAGCTCCACTCTTTGTAGCTTCGTCTTGTTGCGTCACACCTGAGCCTGCCACTGTCCCTCTTAAAAGCACCAACGACACAACAGAGGATATCATACTAGCCGACTTTATTAACTCAGCAGTAGATCTAGACAGCTCTAGCAACCTGCCTTGCGAAACGGCTATCCCCGTCGAGCAGTCAACTTCCAAACAACAGCATGTAAATGAGTGTGCCTATGTCGCACCAACCTGTCAACGCGGTAGCTAGATTAGACAGAGTAGGGCTCAGACCACCTACCAATCTGACACAGGCCGGCACTCCAGCTTCAAATCCATCTCAAAGAAACCCAACAACCGGCCGTCAGAGAAGCACTGGCCTCAATAAACTCTCCTCAAGTCACTATCCTACGAGTCGGTCGGGCTTACCTCCTCCGCAATACAAGGGAAAAAATAAGCATGTGAACCCATACCCACACCCAGAGAGAAAAAGGATGTATCTATTACCGACCCCTAATCTTCGACCTCTTCCCAACAATAGCAATATCTCACGTGACACACCTCCTAAAGCAAGACTTAACCAGAACCCCACTATTCCCACCAGAGTTGCCTATCCCATTCTTAACGCCCCTTTTAATACAAACAGCCCCCACAGTATTAATGCTCACCTAAATTCTTTCCGTGATCCCTTTGCGGACAACATGCAGGTAGATATGACCAATCTATCTCAATCTTACCCTTTTTTATTGCGTCACACCCCGTTCAAACCTCCCCTGCCCAGTCCACCTCGCATACCCCCATTGCCCCAATTCACCTTACTGACACTTTTCCAAAATTTTCTGTCATGGACTCAGACGCAGGGGATATTCCATTAGTTATCGATGCGCTTACCGTAACCGCCTCAGACCAAGGGACGTTACCAAAGTCTCTGAATCACAAAGACCCTTCTGCTTCGGACATTTTCAAAGGTCTTACAATGAAGTCGAGTAAGGAAAATGCAATAAGTTTATTGCTTTTGAATGCACGCTCACTGGTCAATAAGATGCAGATTTTTAGATCCTTCGTCTTTTTATATAATCCTTGCATTATTCTGGTCACTGAAGCTTGGTGTACCCTTGAGACTTCAAACACACAACTAAATGTTATAGGTTATCATATGTTCCGAAAAAATCGGGATGCAGGACGTGGCGGTGGATGTTTAATTTACTTGAGGGAGCAGTATTCTGCAACTATACTCGATGAGCCGTGTCTTGATAGAATTGATGACTCATTGTGGCTATCAGTGGCAACTGAATCCCGTGAACTACTCTTAGGATGTGTCTACAGACCACCTAACGCCTCTCAGGACGCCATGACCAATCTTATCAATGGACTGAATTATGTATCAACATTGCCCACGCAGTACAAAATAATTGGTGGAGATTTCAATATGCCCAATATTTCTTGGACCTCCTTCACAGCCCCCGCAAATCAAGCAGAGTTTCTTGCATGTATCCAAGTAAATGGTTGGCGCCAACATGTCTTAGAACCTACCAGACTAGACCACACTTTAGATCTCATTTTTACAACAGGTATCTCCTCTGCTAAAGTATCCGTCCTAGAACGGTTCCCAGGAAGTGATCACAACGTGGTCAACCTCATGTTTGACCTAAAAGCTGTAATAGCATCGAACATAGTAAGTTATCGCCAGATAAAATTAATCGACTGGAATACGTTCGCCACTCTGTTGAGGTCATTGGTGTGGGACACATTCTTTCTGACCTCTGACCCTAGTATAGCAACCGAAGTATTTACAGAACACTTCAGATTTTGTATGAACATTTTAGCCCCGGAAAAATCGAAACGCCGTAGAGTGTGTGGTAAAAACTGGACCCTCACTCCAAAAGAGGAACGTAAGCTCCAAAATCTGAAATCACGATATCGAAAAACACAAGACTTCTCCCTTATTATTCAAATGCACAAAATGTTTGACACGATAGAAACTAGGACCAAAATGCTCCATCAGAATGAAGAAAAACGTGCATTGAACAGCAAAGAGAAAAGCTTTGAGTTGATGCAGTTATTGAAACGCAGAAACTGTACAAGAGACCCTATTATCTCAGTAGTTACATTACAGAACAAAACTACCGTAGATGATCCCGTAACAATCTGCGAAGCCTTCAATTCGTATTTTGCTGCTTCCTTCAACATTGAGGAAAATGTATTGCCCTCACCTCTCCCTGTAAAAACAAACACGTTCCTAAGCCACGTTACTGTTGATGCAGTAAAAATCCGCTCTCAGTTAGCTACTATCAAACCCTCTTACCTACCTGGTCCAGAGGGTATACACCCTGTTGCTCTCAAACACGGAGGGGATGACATCCCTTTCCTTTTGCTTAATATTTATACACTTTCTCTATCGTTAGGTTCCTTCCCACTCCAATGGAAAAATTCTATAATTCAGCCCCGTTACAAAGGTGGCTCACGACAGAACATCAACAATTATCGTCCCATTAACCATACTTCAATTTGTTCCAGAGTATTGGAAAGGATAATAAAATGTCGCATGGTTGAATTCTTATTATCACAAAAGCTTATAAACCTATCCCAGCATGGGTTCCTCAGCAAACGTTCGTGCATGACGTGTCAGCTGGAATTCTTTGATCATGTTACAATATCTGCTGATTCAGGGAATGCAGTTGTTATCATACTCCTGGATATGCAAAAAGCTTTTGATCGTGTGCCTCATAAGCGCCTTCTGATCAAAATGGCATCTTTCGGTATACGTGACCCATTACTCAGCTGGTTTGCTTCATACCTTGTGGACCGCACACAAACAGTGAAAATAGGAGATAACAGCTCAACGCCCAGACCAGTCACCAGCGGAGTGATTCAAGGAAGCGTCCTGGGACCGTTGCTCTTTCTTATGTATATAGATGATATATGTGAAGTTATCAAACATGGCAAACTATTCCTATTCGCTGATGACATCAAACTTGTCTATACTTTTCCTACTGGCGATCTCAATTCTTCTTTAGGAAATATACGGGAAGACATCATGTCATTAGAGTCTTGGTGTCAAACCTGGCTGATGAAATTCTCAGCCAATAAATCCACCATTGTCACACACGGTTGTCATATACCAGAGGACTTTATAAAGCTGGATGGTCATGCTATTCCAACTGCCAACTCAGTCCGCGACCTAGGTATACGTTACTCAAACTCATTCAATTTTGCTGAACACATTTCTTTCCTAGTAGCTAAAACTAAGCGAACGATTGGATACATCAGGCACTCATTCTTTTTTCCTGCAGCTCGACTGCACCTTTATAAGCTGTGCGTACGACCCCAGCTTGAGTACTGCACGTTCATATATAGTCACTTGCGCAAGTCTGATAGGCTAGCTCTGGAAAGTCTCCAACGTGCATTTACGAAAGGTTTAGTGGGTTATCCGCCTTCGTTGAACTACAGAGAACGATGCCAGACGCTTAAACTGGATCCTCTTTGGCTACGGCGTCTCAAGCTAAACCTTGCGCTCATGTATAATCTAGTTTATAGCAATAAATTTAAGGTAAAACTCGCGATTCGCCTTCAACATAGCTCAAAATACAACATCAGGAACAAAGAGTTCACTTTGGCAACTCTTAAATCCCGTAGAAAACTCCGTTCAAATTTTTTCCTAGTGAAATATACTTACATTTGGAACAAACTCCCACATGCAATTAGAACCAGTAAGAATATACATCAATTCAAACGAAGCCTAGAAACTTTCCTAACATTAAAGAACGTCATGTTGATCTTCAAACTCTGCCTGCCTGAAGACGATATCTTTCAAAACGGACCTAATAACATCTAACCATCAGATCTAATCTAATAATAACGGAGGGTGAATCTATACCACAGGATGTAACGCCACACACACTTCGAACCGATCAAAGCTATCAATTTAGCCATTTGAGAAATTCCTCATTTCGAAACTTATCATTTCTCCAGCAGGATAGATCTTGTACACAGCTTTGTCGAAAAATTGCAGCTGCATAGCAAAACTACATCCAACATATGACATCTTAAACATCCCCGTTAGTAGTAACCAAACCATCCTGGTACTCTTACTCCATACTCAACGATTATCAGCTCTGTATAGCTATTAACCACTACGCAATAGCTGTGCAAGTTAAAACGGTTTAGAGAATATATATAACTTAACCTGTTCGCCTCATATGATTACATATAAATACGTGCCTCTTCCTATTCTACAGACAACCTGATAATCTTTCCGTGTTGCTAAACATCTTCCCATTCTACACAACGGCCGGACATACTAAATCGATATCGGAATTCGGCTGTAGTCATATACTAGGATAATCTGTGAATTGGTCACTTTTCGCGTTATACGACAACAATTATTTGTTAGAGATATATATTTTACTAATTAGCACAAAATTGTAAATGTTATATAAAGGATTTAGCCAGAAAATGTCAGACTCCATCATTCGTCATACTTCACATGACCATTTTACGTTCTTCTGCTTATCACGTAATTTTGCCTTTCATTCTTGATTCTACGGTAAATTCCAATGCGAGACAACATTCCACAACGTTCGGAGAATCAAAATCCTGTACTGGTTGGGCAATTCGTGAAATTCCGTCGATTTGAGGAAATAACGGAGTCCAGTCCAGAAGATCGTCCAGTTCTCCGGAAAAATTGGTACCCACCTATCTTCCCTCATCTTCCCAAAAATTTCTACGTATTTTTCCGAAGCCATCCATATCAACTAATGGCGAAATTCTTCGACTATTCATTTTCTCCATCCTGAAAAATCCTTTTTCTGGCATGACCTTGAACATAAGACCTACGTTAGCCTTGTGAAGCAACAATTGATGTAACAACTTAACATTTTTTATCGAATATTGAAAATCTTGAGAACTTTTGTTTCGGAAGCAAGTGAGCCATCTGCCTCTTCATAAACTAGAGTGTTCCTTCATTATTTTGTCCGTTTTATTACTCTATTTCCATAATTGGTGTCTTGTACAATTAACAATTATGTGTACGTTATGTAGTTCACGTTGAAATGTGTGTACTGATCACGCTTATCCGAGCGTGTTTCTCACAAATGGGTTGAGAAATATACCATTGTTATTATTATTATTAAGTCTGATAGGCTTGTGTTAGTAAACCATCAACCACCGTTTACCAAGAGCTTGTTGGGATATTCTTCAATGCTCACCTACAGACAACGCTGTGGAAATCTTGGCCTTGATTCTTTTTGGTTGCGTAGATCAAGGTTGAACCCGAGCCGCTGCTGTATAAACTCACATTCGGATGTGATTACCACGACGTTCACCGTCCAATTGTAACACACCCCCTCAATATATTCTAAGAATTAAGGGTTTCACCTTGTCGACCCTGATATACCGGAAAAATATACGTGCAAGCTTCTTTCATCTGAAGTGTCCCTGCATTTGGAATGAAATTCCAGATGAAGTCTAAGCCAGTAGCAAAATCCAGCGCATTAAAATGGTTTGGGCAGCTATCTAATAATAACAAACATAATGTCTCTCTTAAACTCACTGTAACACCCGACGACCCTTTTGAGTGTGGTCCGAGAGACATGTTATTGCTAGATAGTATGGCGCGGACAACCACCTCGCCGTCTAACTCCCTCGAGAACAGCCTGCTTGAAACGGTTTGTTATATGTTTTACTCACACGACTATTCAGAGTTTGGTCTACTGCGCGCTCACTAAACCGTTTTAACTCAACATTATCTCACTAAAATGCGGTTATTCATGTATATGAGTGGCCCAAATTGTTAGGTAATGTGAACCTGGCGCTTAATAATAAATCTGGCTGAACGACTTCATGTACGCTTTAGTTATCACATTCACATTTCATGCGACCCCCTAAACCGTCGACTCAATTCTCCTTTTGCTCGAGTAAATCCCGAATGCATGGCAAAATGCCACAACAACCATTAGTAAAGGTTTTATATTGCAATAATCACAGCAAAAACGACAATATAGCATGAATTCTCTGTCAAAAAATTCCGCATACACATTGTTTGTCATAGTAAATGTAATCCTCCCACATTTTCCCATTTAACGTCTGGAATTACATTCTTCTTCTGATCCCCATGAATATCTACTGAGCGCGGACATTGTTCTACGACGGATGGAGGCACGGAACTTCGTATCGTCTGAAGGGTTTGTGAGGTGTTCAACGTTTTGACTTTTTCAAGCAATCAACAAAGTCGTGCGTTGTACCGGATTTTGAAATCTTTTGCCCTGCCACTCCAAAAGGACCTATCTTGACATTTTTTGGACGCCAATTCTACCCATAATGACGAAACACTCCAAGGATGCGTTTGAACCTTCTTCCTGGAGTGACCCTGAACTATTTAAAAAATTACCCTCCCACAACCTTGTAAGGAGTAAAGTAGTGTAACATTCCATTTTTTGGGACTAAATATGTTGCGTGCGTCAACGTTTCATTAACTGCAGTCATCTGCTTTTTGACCACGTTCTTTTTGACAGCTGGTTCAACGTTTGTGCTATTGTTCATTTATTCGTTTTGTATCCTTTACAAATATCTGCAGTGATCGCGCATAACCAGGCGTGCTTCTCACATATGCTTTGAGAAATATATATATCATTATATACGACATGTCCCAGGTGCCGAAAACATTGTCGCTGGCGGTCTTTCATGCGTCCACAACCTCAGCGTAGCCGCTGACCAGAGTATCGATTTAGAAGCCATGGCTGCCGCACAAGCCACTGACCCTGAGATCGAGTGTCTTTGCCAAAAGAGCTCTATCACAATTCAACCGGTGCCTGTGATATCTTCGAAGGGAAAACCCTCCGTGACACTTCAAGGAGCATACCCCGTCCTGTAGTGTCCACATCTTTTCGCCGTGCAGTGTTTGAGACATTGCACAATTTGTCTCATCCTGGCATACGCGTTTCAGTCAAACTTGTTACTGAACGATTCGTATGGCCCAGGATAAACCATGACGTCCGTAACTGGAACCGTTCTTGCCTCCAATGCCAACATTCCAAAGTCCACCGTCACACAAGAGTCCTCGCGGTACTTCCCGTTTGCCAGACGCACGTTTTCATCACGTGCACGTCGATCTGGTAGGCCACTTATCACCTTCAAATGGCTCTACTCATCTGTTGACATGTGGTTACCGCTTCTCAAGATGGCCTGCAGCCATGCCACTACCTAGCTGCTCTTCAGAAACAGTAGCCACCGACTTCCTGGAGAGTTGGGTGGCACAATTCAGTTGTCCAGCAGTGGTGACCACAGTTCGTGGATCACGCTTTGAAGGGCATATTTCGGTCCTCATAAAAACGTTGGGTAGCAAGCACATCCGAACAACAGCTTATCACCCGACAACAAATGGGATGGTTGAGCGGATCCATCGCCAGCTGAAAGCTTCTCTTAGTGCAGCTGCTAATCCCTCATGGAAGAAGGCACTGCTGTTAGTTCTTTTAGGATTGCGAAACAATGAAAGAAGACCTAGATGCTACTGCAGCCGAACTTGTTTTTGGCTGCCCACTTAGATTACCAGGTGAACTCGTCTCATCTGCACCCTCAGCACCGTACCGGTACGGCAGCTACACAGCTCGTTTGGCGTACTACAAGCAAAAGCTGCGTCCGATGCAGTCTGGAGAGCACTTTTCAGTCGGAAGAACCATCAGCCACCCCTGTGTCGACAAATAGCGTTCCTCACCCGAACTCCCCGGCGGCAGCAGAAAGCGTTCCGCCCCCAGAACATCCTGCAGTCGTCGAAACCCCTCGCAACTCCAAACACCGCCCCCGCTACCTCTAGGCATAATCGTCCTGATAGGGAGCTGCGCCAGCCCGAACGTTTCGCAGAATATGTTGATATTTCTTATTTTTGGAAATGAGATTTCTCCAACATAAACATGCCAACATTCGTGGTCATCGTTTCAGTCCACCTGCCCTTCTGAGCTATGGTATGTGTGGACTTAGCGACATTATTTTCAATATAAAAAGAAAAAAGTTTTCGCATCTAAATGTTAACTGGTTATGTGCTCATTTGTGAATTTTCCGATGTTTTTGCACGCAAAAAACAACCAAACGCATTTGACTCTTACGCTTCTGCAGTTTTCGGATGCATTGCCTGGTCCACAAACAAAATTGCATTGTTTGGGATCAGGCTTATTCGCCTGCTAACCATTTTTGGGGTCAGTCAACCTTGGACAGGAAATCAAAAAGGAAGAGAAAACCAAAGGCGGTGACACTCAAGGTTTAAGTGTCTATGAAACGTCGGCCACCGGATACGTTGACACGGTGGGTTATCTTTTCTTGACTGTCCTGCGGGTACTTCACCGTGTTTTCTCCTTCTTCCAGATGACCCGGACATGGTGCGTGGAGAAACAACTCTCATCTACCTATCGTACAGCACTGGACGGACCTAGCCCCGTTTTCTCTCAAAAGTTTTCAGGGTTGGGCAGCTCGCTGCAATGGAAAAGAAGCGCACCTAAGACAAACTACATTAATAAATAAACCATACCAGCGCAGCAAATATCTTCGACCGACCCCACGCCCCGAACTTTGGTATCCCTTATCACGTGCAATGATCTCTTGTGCGTATCACTCTGTAACTTTGGTCAGTCAAAAAGACATGCTATGTGAGTTTTCCTTCCTCTCCGCAATAACAAGGACCTGTGTACTACTCATTAGCCTTCTGGGGGAGGATTGTTTGGTGACTATAATAGATAATATTTTGATAGTCGCATTCATCTCTACCTTTTCGATGATTTTGGTTTTGCACCTGCTTTTGTTTTAGTCAAGCTACCCATTTTTAACATCCGGCCTGGGGCTAAAATCATAACCCGCTTCGTGCCTCGCTAGCTTGACGTGCCTCTCTGTAAACTCTATTTTCCAGAGTCGGTAATAATACACGGGGGTCAACGCGCTGAGTGTTGGTTTTTCATTGTCGATGGTGATCACTGGCTAGGTTTTATTTTGTTGGATCAGTTCTACCATACGGGGCAATAATCGTCCCGCATTGCCCACAATATAGCACTGAAACCCAGATTCATCCCCCTTTTTCCTTCCATTGTACCGAACCCTCCTTGTCAACCACCTGACGACTCTTGTGTTATGAAATATGGGTTTCACTTTGAACGCCGGCCTTATAAAACGAACTGCCGGCTACTCAATTCTCGCAAAACATCTCAGCATTTTGTTAATGGCATCATGTTTTACATTAACCGACACCAAACTGTCAATATTTCACAGAGAGTTGAAAAATACTCATACATTATTTGTCATATTAAGAGTGATCACTCCACATTTCCTCAATCGAAATGTGGGATTGCGTTCTTTTTCATAGTCCCATAAAAATCCGGTGCGCGAGAAAATCCGCCGCGAAGAGTGAACTCATAGAACCACGTCTTAATCAAGCAATTGACGAAGTTTTCAACTTTCGAGCGTTTCCGAACAATCGACGAAATCCTTTGCTGAAGTCTATATAATCGCTCGCCGGGTTCTGGAATTTCCTGTCCACTCCCGCAAAAACCGACCTATTTCAGTTCCTAGCCAGCGCTACTTATGTCAAGTCGGATAAGAATCCCTTGAAAATGCATTTGGACAAATTCTTCTGTGTGACCTTTAGCTATTTGAAATATCGACTCATACACGACCATGTAAAAATCCAGTTAACTTAACACCACATACTTGGGACTGAATCAGTAGAGCAAGATAACCGACGTTTATCTTGATATGTACTCAAAAGCTCTGCGACCCACTATCATTTTATTCGTCATCACGCTCCTTTTGTTGGCAGGCTTGACTTTTGTAGCATTGTTCAGTTATTTGTTGTTTTGTATCGCCCGTGAGTATCTGCAGTGATCACACACATCCGAGCGTGTTCCTCACATATACACTAAGAAATGTTCATCACTACCTCTGATACTAAAGGCTGCAGCAATATACTCCTCGCCTTCATTAGTTAATCAATTCTCGCTGGTTAAAACCAAGATTCAGCTCATTGGCTCCTATGCATTGCTGTTGACCGTGGGAATGGACCATACTAAGAAAGCCCTTCAAGCTTGCTGAGCACTGAGTGGGTTAAGATTTCTTCCTCGGAACTCAACTAACAAGTTAACTTAATTAGTCCAAAGGTAGTTACGACAAAATCAAGAGGGATCTACAATGAATTTCGAATACCAAAAGGTTTGTTTGTACCAGTCGGTTAAAAGCTGTCCTCTAAATAGCCAGCGTGAATTACACGTGCATTTGTCGTTCTAGGGTAGGCGGGAAGGAACAAATGTATCTTGAACTTTGGGTGATCAGAGATTCAGGGTGACACGTATAACCTAATGACCTGAGGCTGAGAATGTCAGGGATCAAGAGAAGGTTGAACGATGGTGGTTGTTGTAGACAAGAGGCCATCGCGAGGCTAACCTCTTGTTCTTTGGTTCGCACGCGAGAAACTTCTTCAGCGTCAATCTGACACGAATGGGGGGTTGTAAGAGAATACAGCGAGCCTGCATACAAACTTTACTTATTGATTTGTCCGCCGCACAGAAAGCTGAGGTCGACGCGTCAAGTACGGTATCTCACGAAGTGGGATTGAAGGGACTTCTAGCAAAACCGCAGGCCTACCGCCAAAGTGAACGGATGTCGGATAAAAATACAGTCGGAATTCAGAAATCAAATGTGAGCCGGATTGGTTGAATGTTGTTCCCAGAAGCAGGGTATGAATCATCGTTATTCCAAGAAATGTAGCTTACAATGATGAAGACGACAAGGATTCATCATACTGCCCTAGTGGTTTCAGTAACTTCATATACACACGGTGATGTAAACAGGTAAGGTGATGAGAATTCCCTCACGTTGCAGAGCGTTCGGGAATTTGGGGATTTTCAAGGTGACTTCGCAGCAGCGCTTTTATTCAGACTATCTAGTCTCCGATGCATCTCTTCGCAATCGCGGTGAATTGCCTAATATTTAATACTTTTTAGAACCGGAGTAATCTTTTCCAGCGCTATGCGACCGTCAGTTGCGACCGGTGTCTATTGCACCGCATTTTTGTCAACTGCAACTTAGAGAAACAAGAGAGCAGTGCCCTCGTGAAAGACGGATAAAAAACACCAAACTTATAAACCTATTTATTTGACTAACAATGGTAGATAGACAAGGTTTTTCTTGAAGAACCATCTCCAGGCCTAACTTTTGATGTTCACAACACAGTCAGAGAATTGGGTTTAGAGGAGCATTTTGATGATTTTTATTGTATTACCATCATCAAGGCAGTCATGAGCCCGATCAGAAGGTACTGTGGATCGGGCCGCCGCTCACCTCAACAGTGACGTGGAATATTCTAGGAGGAAACGCTACCAAGAAGATCAACAAATATCAAATAATTAACAGGACTAGAAGTAGCATGGATATACGTACGCCATTGACTGCTACACATCGCCATCTCGAATAAGGTCTCTAACCAGCGGTTTGAGTGATCACGACGACCCCATCAAGGCGGGCGATGCCTGCCCATTTTGCTCAATGGAACAGTCAACGTCTTCATATTTCGTGATCACGTTGTTGCTCAACTACCACGCGGTTTTACCCAAATGTTGGTGGCCTCAATATATAATGCCCGGTACGGTAAACGCTCAGCTGGCACACGGCGCACATTACCCAACCATCGCAAGCTTTGCAACGTAATTAGTTGACCAATTATTCGCGCAATTCGAGCGTACCAGGATACGCGCCGGCGAACCTCCACATAACTCACGCGATCAGTCCACTTAATGTGGGTCAGTTGGCGGAGACAACGATAATCAAACACAACAAGCCTGTTGATATTTTCCTTGTGAACAGGCCACGGTTCTGAACCATACAGCAAAGTGGAACGCACGCAGGCGTTATATACCCTTAATTTTAGCAGCAAACGGACGTCTTTTCGAAGCCACAGATGGTGCAGTTTGGCAAAGGCAACTCGTGTCTTTGCTATCCTCATTGATATTTCATCAGCAATATTACAGGCCGACGAGATAGTGCTACTCAGGTATATGAAATTGTCCATAGTCTCAACAGAGAAAGTAGGGGAGGAAGTGCCTCATTTTCAAGGCGGCACTTAGCAATTTGAAGGTGCGAATTGCATTTCAAACGAACCAGCCCGGTCACTCACCTTATTCAGCATGGTCTGCATGTCTTCGGCAGAGTGGCTAAGTAAGACGATGTCGTCCGCGCACTCCAGATCGGTCAATCTAGTGCCAGTAAGAAACTCAACACCAAGTCCACTGGATTAGCGAGATGCACCCTCTGGAATGTCATCCATGACGAAATTAATCAGGAAGAGGGAAATCGGTCACCCCTGTCGAACACCACTAGAAGTGATGAACGCCTGAGACAGTTGTCCATAAACTCTGATTCTTTTTGCAGAGTGGGCGTACAGTGAACTCAATAGATTCACGTATTTCTCTGGTGCTCCCTTGCGGAGGAGATCGCTCCAGAGAACATTACGAGCAACCGAACCGAGAGCAGCCCTCAGGCCCGAGTACGCCACGACCATCGTCTGCCTACATGAAATGTGATCAACACACCCTCCACCGGATCTGGATCCTGCTTGGTCTTCGCGTATCTGACTTTCTTTCGGCTTGGTCAGCCGACGTAAACTAGGGCCAGTGAGTAACTCGAACTCAACAGACCAAACTGATGCTTCCGTGGTTGTCACATAGACTTCGAGCCCCCTTTTTGAAAACGGGAATGACTGTTGATAGGCACCGATCCTAAGGTACTTCTTCAGTCTCCCAGATCGTCTGGAGAAGCTTTGTCAGTTCTGATAGCAACCTCACTCCACCATCCTTCAAAAGAGAAGGAGAGAGGAGGTCTGGTCCAGGGGCCTTAGTACGCTTCATTAACTTGAGCTGCAGGACCAGTTCTGCTTCCGACGGAGGACTGACTGGAATGCAGTAGCCGATCAATCGAGTCCCGTCGTCCACATGATCTGGTTGAGGCCAACTGAACTGCCCTTCAAAATGTTCAGCCCACCTGTCGAGTCGGCGCGACTGGCTAGTGATAAGTGAACCATCTTTTTCACATATGGTCTCACTTACACCGACGTGACGGCCAGTGTACTGACCGCGGCTATTTCAGGAAGAAAAGCCTTCTGCTATTTCCAGATATCAAGGCCTCTTCCATCTCTTTCGATTGTTGCACAAAGTAGTGCTCACGGTCTTTGCGCAAGCACTTAGTCTGCTTGCGTTTCAGTTATCGACGGTCGCCATAATATTCAGAACCAGGTGAGATAGACCAACGCTTGTTCATAAGATATATCGAAGTGACGGAAATCCAGTTCCGTCGAAGCTGAACAGCTCCTTCGGAGCGTGCCTGTTCACAGCACGCTTTCATAGCTCCGGCGATTTGTTCCCTGTGTTCGTTAGGATCGTTCATCTGACTCGAACTGAGCAACTTCTTTGCCAACGCTTTTTGGTAAGCGTTCTTTGCATCCTCATCGCTCGAATGCCAGTTAAACACCTTGCATTTACGAGCGTAAGTCCTCTGGACAAATGACAAAACGAAACCGGCACGCACAACAGCATGGTCCGAGTCCAGATGGTTGCTCCAAAAGGAACGACATTCCTTAACAGAGTGGCGCCACCTGTAACTAACTGCTATATGATCCAACTGCGTCCACGGCTGAGAAGCACACGGAGGTCTCCAAGTAACACAGTGCTTCTTCCTGTGTTGGAATGCAGTGCTCGAAATATATAGACCGTGGGATGCGCACAGCTGTAGTAGTCTTTCGCCATTGTCAGTTCGTTGTGCCCGGACACCAAACATACCTCCTAGCCGCTTCTCATCCGAAGAAAGACGACCAAGCTGAGCATTAAAATCGCCCGCTAGTATGATGATGTCCGAGTGTTTGGTTTGCCTCGGAAAGTCAATGTAGGAGTCCTAGAACGCATCCTCGGTAGCATCCAAACAACTGCCCGTCGGAGCGTACGCCGATATAATGAATACACAACGCCTTTCTGATTTGCGTCGACAGACTTTTACAGATGTACTGAGTCTGACGGCGCACAAGCGACTGTTCACAGGGATTCAATCGAGCAAACATTGCACTGCTCTCGAAGTCAGTGCGATTCCCACTCCAGCTATCTGGTTGTGGGCTCAAATGGATAACTGTGCTAGAGTTGTAGACTCGCGTCTTCGACACACAACACACACTAAGCTTCAGACTTGAGAGAGTGCCTACCAGAGCAGCTTGCTGACCGACTTGTCGGAGAATGTGGACAGTGAAGGCGCCAGTGTTTACCAGTTGTCTTGGCCTCGGAAAACAAATATTGCCCAAAGGCACATAGGAGGCAGAAGAAATAGGGAGCAAAACAGTAGGAGAATGTCGTGGCCGGTTAGTAATTTCACTTTCGAGAGAATGATAACTTCGGATACTTCCCAGTCGTTTATGCTGCGGAAGGGGGTTGACTTGAGTAACAAGACCTGCGAGACAACAGGATATAGGGTTTTCTTGGGAAACCCTACCCGGAGCCAATGAATCAAGAGTCTGATATTCCGAAGAAAGCTTTATTGTTAAGTACCGGAAATATCAGCTTCCGTTTTCTCGATCGGTGCTACCGCCAAATAGACCGGAAAGCCATGAGAAGTCCACTAGGGCCCATCCTAGCAGACTTTTTCATGTTAAGGATTGAGCGGGAGTTAGTTACAGTCTTGGCGAGTCTGTCATATTACAAACGCTACGTCGATGATACACTAGTATTCAGTCGGTCTAGGTAAGCAACAGACAACCTAGTGCAGCGCTTCAATAGCTGTCATCCCAACCTGAAAGTAACGTGTGAATTTGAGACCGACAACTGGTTGCCGTCTCTAGGCATGCTCATTAGTCGCCGGGAGGATGGCTCTATCAAAAGAGCCGTCTATAGGAAATCCACGTGGTCCGGTCCCTATCTGAACTTTAGTAGCTTCACACCGGTCCATCACAAACGCGCACTGGTGAATACACTATTCGCACGAGCAAGGCGAATCTGTACACAGAATAGTCTTGTGAAGGAATTAGACATGATCACATCTACACTACAACCTAACGGTATCCGAAAGGGTTCATAGAAAGGCACAGTAAACGGAAACCACCTTTCTGACAGGTGGCCGCAGTGAGAAAAAAGAGGGTTTGTACAGAATTGCCCTTTAAAGGTGATTATTGCATGCAGCAAACAACTCAAAGACTAATGAATTCGATTAAACGAACATTCAACGCAGCGGAACACTGTGTATTAGCCCGTACCCAGAAACTGCCTGTTCCTTCAATCAAAGGAGATCAGTTTATCGGCGCCACCTCACATTGTGTCTACCAATTTACATGTAACTGCAAAGAAAGTTACATAGGCAGAACCGAGAGGTGCTTGATCTCCAAAGTGAAGGAACATTTGCCTAAATGGGTGCAGAGCTCCGTATTACAGAAGAACGACAATGTGGTTGAAACACGCAAGCAACCAGCGTCCGCAGTCACAATACACGTCCTGACCACTGGTCACGTTATCGACTCAATTTGTGCATTCAGAATCCTATTGCGTCACTCGAATCCAAAATTCTTGCAGTTTGCTGAGGCGGTCGCAATCAATCGACTGAAGCCGACCATGTGTGTTCAGAAACAATTGCTCGTAAGTTCGGCCCTTCCCTGGACTTAGTGACCTTTCCTAAACCACCAAATGACTATCCACCTTGCTCCCCTAACTGCTCGATATAGAAAACCCCTTTCATGTTATTGTAAATTTGGTACTGATGAGTAAATACAAAATGTTTGCATCTGCCAGTTTTCGTGTTCTGACGAGAGGTTTGTCCATTCATAGGCTGCATTTGTGATGCCGCCGCTCTCACAGGCATTTCGCGGGACATAGGTATTTCATTCACAGTTCATAGTGAATAGTTATCCCCGTCTTCTCAGAAGTTAGTGTACGATCCTCAACAAACACGTTGAGCAACTCGTAGGGATGAAGCGATGCTCTCAAATATTCAAAACAAGATTGGATCGAAATGTCACGGTACTGTTGAACACCTTATCAAGGTAAATATTTAGGCAATCTCAACCGTTTCGATCAACAGATCGTTTTCGGGGAATGGGTAGCAATTTGCTGCTGAACGTGCTGAATACGAACTCTAGTCACATAATGAGGCATCCATACCCAAAAGAGCTCTTCCGAGCAGTCCACAGGTTGATAACAATGGGGACGAGTCGAGCTCCAAAAAAGGAGATGTACGCACCACTCGAGTAAAGTATAATGACCGACAACTGGCTATTTGCACAACCACCAAATTGGTATGATACAACAAAATCGTCTAGGTTGAGGTCCAACTAACGTCGAGAAACAGAGTAGATTGAATGCAGAGAGGTGAATACTCAGGCGAATGGGGTTGGGACGGATTTTCACATGATTTTAGCTCAAAACGTCGATACATGTGTGACTTGACTAACGACCTTGTTTAATAAGGTTCCTCACTTGTGCCTTACCTGTTGATTCATTGTAACACCGTGAACGTGTATAGTTACATCCCTTTGAAGTCTGGCTAACAAGTAACAGGTTTCTTTTCGATCGGAAAAATTTCCATTGTCGAAAAATCTCGCCTGCAAACAAACAAATCAATGAACACTGTCTATTTCCAAAGGCGGAGCGACCACTAGTAATGAGGTGTGAGCCATCAGCATGCTCGGCTCAAATTTTTTGTATTGGTACCTGTCGCACGCTTATCAATTGCCGAGAACTACCAATGAAACCGAACTAAGAAAAGATACAAATAATTATATCATGAACTTGTAGGAGAACGGAGGAAAACAGCTGCTCGCGGGTACGTCAGGATAAATGACAAATACGGAAATATGCAGAGAAGTTAATTCACCAAAGACCCTTGACGGATCTAATGGTACTTTCAAACTTTACGAGCCAAAATCTGTAAGAACAATCCAAAAGAACAACAACTCGCATGTTATTAGCACGGCAAATCCAGCGACAGTGAAAACCAAGAATCAACGCATTGCTTATTCCTTTTTGGTATTGATCCTAGAAAATATAGCGTACACAGAAGACAAACAAAGCCAAATAGACACAGATCGGGTTGCGTATTTGGCTCCGGAACAAATATAACAAATTATTAGGTGGACTAAATCAAAAGAAGTTGAAGGACCGGGATCACTAAAACGTGCAATGTGTTGCCTCTTACAAAACTATTTTCCAGTGTAGTTGCTACACAGCTGTTCTCCAGAAGGCTGTTTGAATCGCATTGTCCTTTGTCAGAGAGGAAAGATGAATCATATATTTTTGCCGGTCATATTTTCATGGTGATACACATTGTGAATGGCAAAATGCGGCAGTAATTGGCAGGTGTCGACGGACGTTCTGTTACCAGGTAACTGCTGTACTTGTATGTTTTTAATCAGACTACTCAGTCTTTAGTGTTTAACATCATCGCGGCCTGCTAACCAACTCCAAATCTCTTCAGGCAATGGGATTGTAGGTTTTTCCTGCACTGTACCCTATGCAGCCGGAGGTTGTCTCTTCACGTACCGTGCTTGGGCTGTGTGGAAATATTGGTCACCACATAACAAGCAGTGAGTGAAAAATGGCCGTGCCAAAGTAACCGGTTGACCGACAATGGTGTAACGGTAAATAACTTCGCACACATGAAAAATTTTATTCACCGCTCTTGCTTCTCTCTTCTTCCTCTGACCCTGCCTGAAGATAATGGGCCCAAGGGCCTGTCTGACAAGGTTTCAGCTGAAAGGACCGGAGTCCTAGTCAGCGTAGCCCGTCGGATCAAGACAGTACACAAACCCGACCACTTCGCCATAACAGCGTGAGCCAGAAGACTCAAAAATCTTCCACGTTCTACAAAACATGGGAGAAAAAAATCGGTTATCACTCTCAAAGGCTAGTGACAAAAATCTTGCTGTCAACACCCAAAACTAAGAACATCCTGTTTGAGCACACAATCCGCGGTGGAATACCCGGGTCTCCAGCGTCTCCTCTGCGGTTTCGTGGTGGGTAACATCCTGCAGCCCACAAGTGGTTGCCCGCTCACCCGATTTACATTATTCGGCGGTCTACAATGTGATTTCATCAGATTGGTATACTGAACTTTCAACATCCACTCCTGAATGCCGAATCCTCCGTACTGGATGTCAAGGATTCCGTCACTAATATCAGTTCTTGCAGTTCAATGACACCAGACACGTTCCATCTCCGGATCCTCGAAAAGCGGCCCTCAGTTCATGGGTGCATCTTATTATCCGTCCCAACGGACACCTAGGAATGGCGCTCTTTCAGAGACATGGATAGAAGCCATTGTCATACTCATATTCAGGGCAAGTGATTGACATTCTTCCGCTAGGTATCATTTGGTCAGCCTTACCAGCATCCCATGCAATTTGGTGGAGCGTCCGTTGCAATGCGTCATCCTGAATCATTTCTTCCCTAATAGACCTTTCTTCCGTACTAAACAAGACCTCCTTGCCGACCCGTAGCTCATAACCAACACATTAATTTTCATCGATAGCCCAGCAGAGGCCCAAGATAATAACCACATTTCTGATAACCTCTTCATTTTCCCTGAAAAAAATTGACAGCGTCCTGCACAGTGTCACTGTACACAAACTGCAAACTTATGACATTCACAGGGCATCTCTCCGCTGGGTTGCATCTACTGTTGAGAACTACTTTCTGAGTAAAGACCTCATCGGACATTCTTTCTCCCTTCTTGACCTTCGCTGAAGTTCCACGAGGATCTCCACTTGACCCACCATTGGTTTTCACGCGTATATATCGGTGATCTTTCTGACCTTACTTCTCTTACTGCTCCCGTTTCCGTTGGTGACTTGAAAATCCGAAGGAATTGTGATCTCAGTGCATTACAGATTAAACTTGGCCGTATGAAGTGCCGGTCAGATGACTGGAGTCTCTCTCCAAACGATAACAAAAGCGCATATATGTCACTCGGATGAGAAATTTAGTCGTGATGTGAGGCTGATGACCACGCCTCCCTCTCCATTTATTCATTCTTCGCTTATCATTCTTATCGTTACGGCTTTAATCTCTCCAACCACTGTGAGCTTGCAAAGAATGAAAAGTGTAATGAATGAAGCAAATGGAATTCCCAGTCAACTGGCCACATGATGAAACGCGGAGGGAAGCCTTCAGAGAAGAGACAAACTTGAACAGCGAACACAAGAAGCAACGGTCGCCATTTTGGTTGCTTGTTACGGTCGTGGGTCACCTTCGGCCAACGTGGAGGCACCTGGCTACAGCATTATCTCGAAGCAGGGAGTTCCACCAGTGGTCCTTCCGGAGGAAACGACAGAAACCGACATCAGCCAAAGGCCCAGTGAGTCGTGCACACAACTCAAACAAAGGAAAACGGCACTGATGAAGAAACAACACGCCCCGCTACACAGCTCAACTTTACTCTGTGCACACTGTCTAGTTTTGGCTGTGAATTACAGACAGTCTTTCGGGTCATTTGCGCTGCACATTGTTCTTTCAATGAGCGTCAATATCAATATATTACTAAAGCTTGATAACTTTCATTTGTCGAAGTTTTTTCTTGTGAAGTCTTCTACCCTTACTTCCCACCGCCGAACATTAGTTCCGGTGTACCTTGGTTTCACTTATATCACATCATTCCGCAACCGTGCAATTCATATTTGGTCGCGCTTACGTGAACTGCTCGTCCTGGACCTTGGGAATTTGATCGATTCAACACCGAGGTTTGAAATTTTTTTCCATATGGTGCCAAATATTTGTCCCTTGAGTTGACAACTTACTCATGGGAAGCTAACCTTCAAGACCGTTTTCTATCGGGACCGATTGTTTAGCGGTCTCGGGACTTATAGGCGTTTGGCTATCAGCGGACCTTGTGAGTACATGCAACGTAGTTTGTAGAACCACTAGAAGTCTAGGACCAACAGTAAATCTTGCACGTGGTGAGTAAGTGTCGCTTGATCCGTCCTCTAGTTCCCAGGAATACAGTGCTTTATATCTGTGGTGTAGAGATCAAACACGGTTACCTGCCGATTGGTCGAAGAATATTATTTGGTCCATTGCATTGCCAATACGGATTAATTTCGATGTGATGCAGAGCCTTGTCTTCTCTCGTTCGCTCAGCTTCTGCCGTTTTCTGGAAGCCAACTGGATCAATGACTGTATCTTCCACCACCGTGCCTATGGTAGATGACCCGCTCTACGACGTCCTTGCCTTTGCTATTGTTCTCCAGGTAGGTGCCCTGATGAATAAATTTCAAGTAGAAGCACTGTGTGCTGGCGCATTCAGAAGTAGCATTATGTTATTCATGAGACGAGAAGTTTTCTGTGTGCTTCTAAACAGACAGCCCATGGAGACAAAACTGACACTTGAAATTGTGAGTATAGTATACTGTTCCTCTTCTGGTCCAACACGCCTGGAATCGTACCAGTGACGCTGACTGGCGCTATGAACTCTCACGAGACAACACAGGCGATCGCTTAGACTGAGAACTTTAATCCTCCAAGACTGCCAGATCTAGCGTTAGTCAATGAAAGTGATATGCGGAAAATATAATGTCACGGCTCGACCAAAACTGAAGACTAAAAGAATGACAACCACAACATTGGTGAAAACAAACTGAGCGGTAGTATACAGCTGTTTGAAAAGTGATATTCAGTGCATCAACCGAGTGAGCATAAAATCCCCATAGCAGCATGAGAATTTAGATCATACTTCAAGTGATGTGTGTCCCCGTTTTTACTAAAAAAACAACTGTTGCTGCTTTCCCCAGTTCAATTCAGTTAGCTTCACCGAAGCAGCCGCTGCTTAAGCGTTCTCAGCTTGATAAAATTTTGGCTTTAAAAAGATCCCAATTTCATATCTCAATTAGGAGAAGTCGGGATATTCGTGCATTTATGGTGAAACCATGTACTCGAGCTGTACGACAGAACTTTCGCAACCAGTCACAATTTCAGCTACCGGGTTGATGGATCTCGAGAATCAACACCCCTCATCTCAGCAAGAGCCACGAGTTGCAAACTGTACCATCCTTCGTACTGTAAATCCGGCCAATCCGGTGTATGCTGGACGCTGTAAAACGCAATTGGTTAATACTTGCGAAGGTCCTAAGCATTTCTTTCTTACTGACGCCGGTAATCTTCTAGGAAAGTTGATCGTACAAAGACGTTCAAACTTCCATTTGCCTCGAAGCTCACCCACAAGTCTGTTTAAGTTAATGCTAGGCATGAGTTGTCTTTTCTTGAAAGCTAAACTTTCACTCACAGATTCTCACCCATTAATTACACTCATTCATATTGTGTTACTGGCTTAGAAATATTTAATGTTATTCTTAAGCGCATGAAGACAACAAAGTGTCTGTTCCATCGAATCTCTTGAAATCAGAAGTTGCGAGCAGATTTTGCGTTACCCGTAGTCTGCCAACGGCATGCAAATCGTGTCATTTGGGCCTGACGTACCACGTGCATCAATTTTCGTTGAATAAAACATGATGTTATTTGGTCCCTGTTAACCCGCCTGTAACACATTGTCTGGGTTGCCCCTAAAAGGAATATTGCTTGACATGAGCTGCTTCCATTTTTCCTTATTTACAACGTACCGTTCAAAGGCCACAAGTGAACGATGACTATCGTATCACTCTAAATCAGTCCACATCGCAAATTGCTGCGTGGACGGGGAACCGGGAACATTCCCCACCAATTCGTCCAGTAACACGATGACTGACACGTGTGTGTGAAGCTGGAGGCTCACTTTTCCAATGTTAGCGCAGAACGACGTGACAAATAATGTAAACGCACCCCACAGGCTTCTCGGGCATCCACATATATTCTTTCGATTCAAGGTTTTCTATGTAATCCTTCAAGACGTGATAAGTAAAGACAAGGCTACCATAGGAGATATCGCAGCCTATCGGCAAGATGATATTGTACATGATTCCACCAAAGGTAATTAGGTCCACACAGTTCTTGCTTTACTTGAGAAGGTTTTGGGTTTGAGACCATTCTGTTATTCCTGAAAGTGTCCATCGTATACCACACAACTTTTGTCCTCCACACATTTGGGTAATGTCGGATTTCTGAACAGATCGCGGCGGGTTTGAATTTCTGTTCAATGCTTCTGCTTCAAATGCTTTTCATGGGTTGCTTCTGTTTGCGCGTTAGCCCCGATGCTACTCCCGTTTTATTTCAAACATAGATCAAAAACCAAAACGCTCTACTTCAGCATTTTCGCAGAGAAATTCGTGTTGGCTTGTCCTTGTGAGAATAAATCGCGCCATTTGATGAACTTTCTCATCTTGAAAGCTGCTGCGCGAACACTTTCTCCCATGTTCCCGTTTACTTTCATACCGGATGCTCCATTGCCGAAACACATGCTATACCAGATCAAAACTAACCCTTCACTTTTGGCATTTCCATGGTGTGGCGATGGTCAGTTCAAAGAGAGGTTCTTGCCATTTGTTTAACAGTGAATGGTCATTTTGGCCACTCTTCCAGTTCAGATTTTGCATCTACAACCATCCATGAGGCAGTAGGGTCCAGTTGCCACCCTAATAAATCTGCGGCCGAATCACCAACAACCGTGGTTTCACGATGGTGTCCGCGTTCTCATCTGCAAAGCTGGAGTTTTAAGCCCGTAATCAGTATTCTTGGTGTAGCCGAAGGTACTTCTTGAAAAGAGAAACAAAAGCTTCTGGTTCCGGTAAGACAATTGTTCTTCCGAACTGGTACAACGCCGGGTATTTCAACGAACGACTGCCACAATTTGGACCGCGCTCTTAGAGTAACTAGTTACCTAAAACCTCAAGCATCCAATTTCAACCACTCCTTGCACATCAATGCTATTGGCAAGTCAACCTGTACGTCCTGGTGTCAATTCACTACAAAATTTCAATAGCTGTCTCCACATTCCGTCATTTAGTGGCAATCCACACTCAGCACTCCACTCACAGAGTTTACAAAAATATTACTGTAAGAAAGCCTCCATGATTGGTTTCATCTCATTCGCAAGAAAGTAACACGCTCAGCCGAGCCTGTAGCTAAATCAATGATGCATGCCAGGAAAAGTAGCAAGCCTTGTGTTGGTCTCTGGGGAACTTCACTCTTGGCGAACGCCACACTTGGCTTATGCCCTCCCACTTGTACACAAAAACCCAGCACAAATGTAGACTCCTACCCAAGCAATTACATTCGTAGCTGCGTTAAACGATCTCAGCTTCGTGAATGATGAGTACTGACTAACAAAGTAAAAAGCCTCCCTGAACTCTGGGTAACGTAATTCAATTCACTCGTCCAGTTATTTTGTCTAGAAAAGATAGCAGATCTGTCAGGCAGGACTTTTGTCTCACTGAGCAGTATTTCTGAGCGATTGAAATCTCAAGCCTCTCAAGATATCGCGCCACATTTTCTCTGATAATTCCTTCCATGACTTATTAATGTAGATGTGCGACTTGCGGGCCGGTAATTAGGGATGATCTCTCTGTTGTCTCCATTGTGAAGTTGTTCAAATGAAGCCAGCTCTCACTTCTTCCGCAGCTTTTCCTGATGTATGGACAAAGCAAATAATCTAGCAAGTGTGTATGCCAATACTTCCGTCAGCGGCTGAAAGATAGTAGGATCGATTTCAACCTTTTCCTGTGTGTTATTCATGTCCAACTTGGGTAACTATTCATCAACTTTGCCTGTTGCGACAGATGTCTTCGGCGATACTGTTAGGTCAGTGCCCATTCTAACTGTGGACAACTTGCCAGTGTCCATGATGTGCGCCCATTCAAAACGCCGGAGAATGATTTCTGCCTCTTTCCCGCCTTGCACATCATCGATAAAGCCTGCCGTCACCAATACGGATACTCAGGTACTGTGATTGTGGTAAGTTTCTGAAGCGGACTTGGCTCACATAGCTGAATTACTTTCATATTTCATGTGAAACTTTCCATTCGGCTAGCTGCACGTCCTTCCCGTTTATCTGCTAGGAACCTTTGGTGCACACCGGCAAGCGTAAAACGATACAATTTAATCGTTTGGTGCAAAATTGTGCGATGGAGCTTTCAGACGTACGACACCATTTGCTAGTAAAAATTCCGGGAACAAACTGTGTTACGCGGACAGTTTTTTTCTCACACCACCCCATATATTGGTGAATGTTAATCTGCAAAGCATTCTTATCAAACGGATACTAGTGGACTCTCGCGTCAGCCGCTCAAGGATCCTAACCTTTTGAGACATACTTTATAGTCAACAACGTCTGGCAGGTAACTGACAATGGTTGGTTTAGCCACTAGAGGACTGCTGTAGATTTTGCACCCGATAGAATGAAACTGCGTCACGACGTGCAGAACAGCTGCAGAAATTTTGCACACTGACTTTACTGTCCAGTTAGGAAGGTCTCAATGCATAGAGGTGAATGGATATGACTGCCCATCGGTGATTTCATCACAGTGAACCCTGGGTGCGCCACGTGGTTCTACTTCAAAATGTCCAAGTCCACTGAATGTTAAAGAAAGTCACTGAATGTTAAATAGAATCAGGTTTTAATGCCGTCAAATCGGCAAACAGGCTCAATCAGCGGCAATAGTACGATGGTGCTAGACGTATGGTTTTATCACAATGAGTAGGGACAAAGTCATTTTTGGGGGCAACCGCCGTCAACTTGCCGACTGTCTTCGCAGAATGAAGGGCGACAGGTGGGGCAACTGAAGTAAGGGTAAACAAGGCTGAGCTCAAAGCGGAAAATACAGGTTTCCTTAGTTCATCCAGAAATATTTCAGCCCAGTGGCTTGTCTGACATGCACAACGAGAGGGCATCATGACAGTCTGGCCCATGAACTTTGGTGGCCTTCCAAACCTGCTCACGACCATTACCTGGATGTCTCTGAATGGTCTGTCACAGTGAGATGTCAAACAGCTACTTGATCTTACTTAGGATTCACCGGAGTTGCCGAGGGCTGCTGAATACCTGAGAGATAGAAAAGCAGTGGACGATGACGGGTTATCAGGAGACCTCTTTATGCAAGGCGGTCCGATCGTTGAACGTGTTCCGCTTTGTTCAGCCAACACACCCGCGACCAAAAAACAGCCTCTACTATGTAAAGGATTATTAATGAATCGCCGGGGATTTGATCAGGTAAAGACTGGCCTAACCGCGTTTGCTTGCAGACACTGTCGGAGCAAAAGTGTGGCCAGCTGCATCAAAAAGGCTCTAGAAAGAACACGATTACGACGAATTACTGTGGAAGTCGGTAACATAATGTCCCGAAGATTTAAGGTGCAGGTGATATGAAGTTTGCTGCTCGACAGATCACTGAAGGTCTCTGCAAAGGCAGAAAGCTACTGTATTCACGGTGGATCTTCACACTGTGTTTGATTTCGTGCTGATGTTCAGTAAGTCCGGATTCCCAGGTAATTTTCACAATTACACCAGGGAGGTGCATTCGGTCATGAGTACAAGCGTACGGCCACATGGACTGACTTCTGATAGTCTTGGCGTTGTCACTGGTGTGAAGCTTTGATATCACAGCCCCAATCTCACCTAGATTATGCTTATTCATATTACTGATGTCTATCCAGAACAGGCTCAGTAGCGAACAGATAGTGGCCGGCTTAACACTTAAGTTTCTGGCACAGCGGTAGTACGCATGTTGGTGGCTGCAGACCATAGCACAGTATTTGGACCTGCCGTAACCGGGAGTTGCTCTCGCAACCGCGATATCAAAATTTGTCCCAAATGTCAATACCGGCAAGATGCTGATTATTTATAGTAAATCCGTATGGTCATTTCAATACCCGAACTTTATCAGCTTCGCACCAATTCACTACAACCGGGCACTATTAAATGTTCTGTTCACACGAGCATGGGGAAATCTGTACGCCCGACAGCCCCGCGGAGGAACTAGATATGATTACGTCTGTCCTACAATCAAATGGTTACCCTAGAAGTTTCATAGATAGGCACAGTAGCCAAAAATTGCCACCCAAAGTGTTGGTCACTGTAGAAGAAAACGGAGTCTACACAGAGCTGCCTTTTAGGGATGATTATGTCATGCATCACACAACACAGCGATTTGGCCATTCAGTTAACCGAACGTGAAGTACAGCTGAACCCCGTGTAATTGATCGGGCACAGAAGCCACCGGTGCCTTCAGTCAAAGGAGATCAGCCTACCGGTACCACTTCACATTGTATTTACCACATTGTACGTAACTGCAAGGAAAGCTACATAAGCAAAACCGAGAGATGCTCGAGCTCCAGAATGGAGGAGCATCTACCGAAATGGGTACAGAAGTCCGCGTTACCGGAGACGGGCAACGTTGCTAAAACGTGTAAACAGCCAGTTTCCCCAGTCGCCAGACACGCCCTGCTCACCGGGCACGCTATCGATCTATCTTGTGCATCTAAAATCCTGTTACACCATTCTAACCCGAGATTCTTAAAGTTAAATGAAGCAGTTACAATTAATCGACTCAAACCAGCTCTCTGTGCTCAGAAACAACTGTTCGTAAATTTGACCGTTCCCTGGACCTGATGAATTATCCTAACCCGCTTATTGATTATCCACCCCTCTAGTCGTTTGTTATGAAAAAGCTCTTTTTTATTGTAAATCTGACACCGGTGAGTCGGTAGGAAATGCTTGCACCCACCAGTTTTTGTGTTCTAACTGCTTTGTTCAAACTGCTCAAGGGGAACAATCGTTTCAAAATTATTATTCTAATCTTCCCTAGGCGAAGGTGTCGTGTATACATCTGGAATCGGCGTCACTGAGGACAATGTTGACGGTTGTCCAAACCCGTGTTATTTCGGTAGCGGCTTATCAATAGATCCGCTCAGGGACGGCAAACTGTGTGCTGGTATAAGTAAATCTAGCCTCTGACCTCTCAACAGACGTGTTTGTCTGAAAGACAGCCTGGAGGTAGAAACCAGGCTGAGTTTATCGCCCCAATAATGTTTTGTACACTGTCGAGCGGTTGACATCCAAGTTGGCTTTATACGTTGAGGAGGACTCAGCCAGATCCAATGGGCTATGCCTGTGTTGACGTTAGTTCAGCCGCACTGCATACAACGGAATTACGGGTGTCTGGGCGTGATACATGACCAGAGTGTCGCAGCATGTTTACCCGGGGGTCCACTGACCTCTCCTAATGGGTAGGTTGTCAGAATACTAATTCAGAACGTTGAAGGGGGACTGCACGTGCGCTAGGCTTAAGTAAGCTCCCAATGGTTCATAGCAGTTGAAAGCAACCGCCATTTGTGAGATCACTCGTTTTATCCTCCAGAAGGCTTGTTCTTGATAACCTCCTACCAGTTTTTCAGCCATGTTGATGAACTGGTTAACAAACGCTCTGCTTGTCTTTTTGGCCAACTCAACGTCTTGTTTATTACGTGTCTACATCTTGAATGCGATAATGTGCGCTCCCGTACTACATCACTTGATGCGTCATATTTTCAGCACATTTCTCCAAGATTGGATCTTACTGTCGGAACTTTCAGTCTTTGCTGCCGAGGTCCTGTTCACGCACCAGCCCACCACCTAACTGACCAGTACTGGCTCACTGGACCACAATGACCTACGCTCACAAGTCGCTTGCTCCTGTACTTTCAAGTTCATACTGCATACGTGACGTGTGAGCGGAACCACAAGCGAAGCATTTTGGGCATTTTAGGACGAGCTTTTCGCATGGGTGTTGCTTGGCGTTGGTCGCTTTAACAGGTCATTCCCAAACCCATGCCACCGGTTGTGTGTGTATCCACGTGTACACTGAATACCTAGTCATTGTTCTGTGCAAAACACGCCGCGCATCGCGCAGCCCGGTTGCCTTCTTCCGATTGCAGTGAATGTCGAGTTTACTAAGGAATATCCAGCATCGTTAGTTTTGTTAGCACCCATTTCTTTCATTTCACCGATTGTCATCTTTACTGTGTTCTCCCAAGGGTTACTGATTTGAATATAGATAATAACCGCTTCAACATATTGCACACCAATATGATATCTGAAGCCTAAGATTCACATAATGTTTCACTCCATCAAGTGAGAAGTGATGGAGGGTGGTATGGCAAAAAACCCGGGTGAATCGGTGGGTTGGTGTAAGTATACAAGTGTAACTGACGGAAGGTTGTAGTGAGAGATCAGCGCAATGGTGAACGTGCGGAAAACTGCAGTCGAACGGGAAGTATACACCAAGCCTGGTTGTGGCATACCAATGTACGTCTGATGCACTGTTCGGACGGGAGACGAACATATTCACTTATAGTGGGCTAGACAAACCGCTGTGAAGCCAACCCCAACGTGCAACACTTAGCTGGGAGAAGTAAGCAGTAAAAATTGTCGAACAATACTTCCATAGGATAAATCCATAAATGACCTAGGCTTACCACATGGAACGTTGCACAGGATATTACCAGTTTGTGTTGACAGAGAGAAAGGGAAACTTTTTCAACTTCTCCGTTTCGGCGCTGGTCAGAGACCACTCCAGCCGACTGAGAAGATGGTGGTGATTTGACCGTGTTGGCTTTTTGCATAATAACTCACTGACTAAGATATAGGCGTCACCACATGTGCGCTGGACGTCCATGATGACGTATCTTATATATTGGGTTTGGCCTGAAAATTAAATGTTAGAGATCCGTGACCAGTCTAGAAATCAGTGTTAGTCTTCCAAAATGATTCGAAAGTTGCACTAGAAAAGTAACGCGATCTTCACATCCTAAAACGCTGTAACTCTTTTATGCTCCCTGAAGCTTTCGGGAGGAAGGGTTCGAAAACACTGCGCACTATTTATGAATCGCTCTGTGGCTTCATCGACGTGACTTCTGATGCGTCAGTGGCAGGAGGAACAGGAGCAATAGATGAATCCCAGTCCAGTTGCGTGGCGTGGAGATAACACCATCCTATAGAAAGCTATCTTAGCCTCCGGTAAGATTTCTGTGGACTTGCGCTTGACTCAGCCAGGTTTGTTAGGGGTCAAAAGGTAGCCGCGCAGTCGAAGTTGAACTGTCAGTAGAATTTCAGCATACCAAGATAAGGCCGCATTGGGTCGTTGTGATGGGTGTTGAGCATGTAGAAACCGATTCCGCCTTATCTAACAGATGCGTGATATCGTTCAGATCGATGTGTTGCTACAGAAAATCCAGGGTAATAAACCCGAAGACATTTAGTGCTGTTGGTGGTCTTTTGTTATATAAGGCAAACAGTAAGGAAGATAACTCGGAGATAAGATGTGGTTTCGGTCGAAAGCTTATCTACCTGGACAGAACCGGTTTAAATGCATGAAAACAGCACATTCAGAAGTACTTTATTCGTGAAACACTGAAATACTCAAGTTGCGGTACGAGATGTGAACGGCATTCTGGTAAAACCAATAGGTCCGAGGGGTGCTATGATAGTCAGATTTCGGATGTCATCTTAGGCAGCTGGGACGTGATAGCCAGCTGGCACCGGGCCCAATTTAGAGGGGACTGTGACGCCAACTATTCGCAAAAAGCTCGTGAATGCGCAACTCGAAGTATTTGTTTTGGGCCATGGGGCTGTCAAGGGCGCGGTAATCGCTGCATGGTCTTCATATGCTGGGAGAATTCTTCAGCACAGCATGCGGAAGGGAGTTACGTCTAATGGAGTTATGTGTGGTGCGCCTGAGGCTATCTGGATATAGCTGACAAAGCTGAGGAAAGACTGAGGGTTCGCGCGTGGTAATTCACTGCACAGTGTTTTCCTTAACCGTCCTAGTGTGTTGCCAGGGTTAATTTGATGGCTGAAAACTATTCAGCAACGCTGCGAATGACAATGCCTCTTAAACAGCCGACCAGATGCCACCGGTTTGACGCCGTTAATTACACACACTGCGGTGCTGTCGGTTAACTTGAGCCGCTTGATATCAGCGAGGAGATATAAGCTTGCTGATAAGTTGGTAAGTGGCGCCCGAACTTGGGTATGCGGAAATACGTTGTTTGACCGTCACCTGGAATCAAGGTCTTTAGTAAATGGGTGTTGTGCAGCGACGGTTAAGAGACTTTGATTTGTGGCTTTCCTGGTTTGCTAATCCGGCTGGCATCGATCATTTGATAAAGATGTCGACTGGGAACCAGTGTCAAGTGGAAGTAACGAGCCGGTCGATCGATCGATGGTGTAAAATGAACGATATAAAATAGGGACTATAGAATGAGTGCTGTTGAAGCAGTGGAGGTCGTCACTGTTTGCGGCTGGTCTGCTCGTTCAAAGTTGATAGGTGGTTAGGTTGTAATATGCACGGTTGACTGCACTTACCCGCCTTATATCGATAGTTCTCGTTGGCCGAACATTGTCTCGATGGACTGACGAAGTTCATTTATTCGCGGCTTCTAGACCAACTCCATTCAATGTCGGCAAACACAGCGTCGTAGGGCGTTACGGAATACGCCAGAATGTGGACCGTGTGAAGCGTTGGTCGAAAACAAGAAGGATCGTTAATTATCTGGTGGTCTAATTAACCAAACCGAAATTGTGACGAAGCTAGGATGCTATTGGAACAGCAAACAGGTGTCTCGAACGAAACCAAGGACTGTTGATCAAACTAGAACGAATCGCATGAAAGGTGAGGTTAAGTGGAGTCAGAAGCCCACAATCCAAAACAAGAGATGGAACCACGAGGTGTAACAAGACGACGTCGAATACTCAGTGCCATGTACGACGTAGGAAACAGAACGTTGTGCCAGTAAAGACGCGAAGTTTAAATCTTCTACAACGGAGTATTTTTCCCGTCAACAATTTAACAATCAATTAGTAAAGATCGACGGTGTGCGGAAACCAGCGCTTAGTGTTAGGGTAACCGGTAATATTCAAACATGGTGTGTGTGCTTCCGAGCGAAGGTACAGATGAGTTGATGAAGGGGCCTATAAAAACACAAAACTAATCGTAATAACAAGCGAATAATTGCAAGTATTAAATACTGCTCATTCAACTGTCACATTCAGGAAGCACTCGCATGCCACATATTCATCCCTCCAGCGTTTCAAGATGCTGGAGAGGTGTTGGAGTAGATGCTTGTAGCAGCCGTCACGTGCAGGACAACAATTTGGAGACTACACCATACTTATGTTGATATAATCACATGTTAACCCTTCTACTTGCTTTAGAATTGCGCCCGGAAAGCCGTTTTTCCGACGACGCACTACCGAACACCAAAACCGCTTACTTGCCCATCCTTGTTCCTGCACACGTAACTCGTCACGATCTTGGCATCTGGCTGTCGTCTAACCTGCCCATCCTCCATGGACACGTGGTGGTGACGGCTGTTAGAGAGACTAAAGGCACTTCCGTCCGCATAGGCTAGAAGGTGGTTTGAGCAGATTGGAGGGTTTATACACGACCTCTTCCCGAGTATACTAATCAGGTCGTGCACACCGGCCTGTTGAGCGTGTCCAGCATGGTGCTACTAAACTAATCACGAGCTTCAAGGATATCACGTACACATATGGGCTCAAAATTCTCGATTTTTACTTACTTGAATTTTGAAAACCCCACAGTGGTTTAATTCTCACGATTTTTTTAGAGTAGGTCTCGTAGAACAGTTCTTCACCATAACGAATAATGACGGCTGGCGTGGACATAACGCGAAGATTTCTGAGCTTCTTTCTGAAACCTTCCTCGGTTGCAAATCTTTCCTTGCAGGGTCATCAACCGTTGGGACAACCTTACTTCTGGGGTCGTTAATAGCGCCTCTACTGATCGCTTTAGGACACTGAGGAATAAAATAAACTATATCGATGCGCCTAACCCAACTCAATTTGTAGGCTTACCATTATTTGGGGGACAAGCTGTACGCGAATGTGTAGACGTGATTAGTCAGGCCAAAACACATTCGCCGATAGCTCACTGCAGACAAGTCGATCTTGGCGGAACAAGGGAATCACAGAGACGAGAGACACGCCATAGGCCTATTGTCGAGTCGGATCAATTCAGGCAGGTGGGGTTCCTTTTGGACAAGGACAACTGATGTAAAATGTTTAGAGAAGCAACGCGAATTAAGAACACATGTACAATGGCCTGTAGAGTGATATTACTGTTTTATGTATTTACTGCATCCCCTAGAACGGCGCTACACACCGCCCTCCTTTCGAATTGACAGATGCTCGCTGGACACCGGATAGGAATTACTGACAGGATGCAAGCATCTTCAGTGTCGATCGCCGAATCGCTAACCTGAACTAACGAACAAGGCTCATCTGGTGGATAGAGTGGTCATCAAACCACCGCTGGGGCATAGTGACCACATGCTATCAACTTTTGACTTTATTTGTGACTAGCTCCAACATACTGTAACGAAGACTTCATTCCGAAACTTCCAGAAAGCCTACTTTAACGCAATAAGGGTGTTCTTAAGCGCACTCAGCCTTAAATCCAACTCAGTGAACTTGAACTACCTTTCCGTTAAAGCTGCCGTTAACGAAGCTTCGGCTTCCCGACTAGGAAACCTCCTCCAACCCCCAAGTGTTTGCCGAGGTGTTCAGAGAATACTACTGTTATGAACCGAGAAGGTGGACGACACACAAATTGTTTATTTGAGAAACTAATACACGACTCAAGCGTCTCAACTTGACTACGAACAGAAACACTCATTTGCACGCCACACTCGTCTGAGGATGCTTCAGCCGCTTTAGACACCATGTCTCAGTTCCGTCAGGTGGCGAAAGCCATTCTATGTGATTCTGCCTTCCATTGATCCTTCCCATATTTCTCGCGTATTTATCCCGCGATTATTTCGATCCTGCTGCTACTGAATAGTGGTGTGAGTAGTATGGTGCGACCATCTACCCTCACTACACTACTAGAATGTGGATCTGGCAAAGTGGCATCCGATACTCCTGCGGAGATAATTTCAATACTCCATCCTGACAGCTAATTTCTCTTTCTCCGACGTCCAGGATCTCTTCCGTAAGATTAATCCGTATAGTGCCATAGGACCAGACGCGATAAATCCACGGATCCTCAAAGAGGCGGGCCTCGGTTTGGCGATGCCTCTGTTTAATCTGTTTAAACGGACAGTTCGGACAGGCACTCTTCCGGAAGCGTGGAAAGAGGCCGCTGTCTCACCTATATTTAAAACAGGCGATCGTCACTCTCCCGCTATTTATCGGCCGATCAGCCTTACCAGCATCCCATGCAAGATAATGGAGCGACTGTCAAAACGCACCATCTTTAAGCATTCCTCCTCAAATAACATTCACTCTTCGACCCAGCATGGCCTTCTTCCCGATCGGTCACGCATAACCAATATGTTAATCTACATAGATAGCTTAACGGAGGCCAAAGACAATGGTCTTATCTCGAATGCTATATTTTTCGACTTTGCGAAAGCTTTCGACTGTGTCCCACACAGTCCTCTGGTACATAGACTAGAAGCTTATTGGATCCAATGAGAGGCTTTCCGCAGGATTACTTCCCTTTTTGGTAACAGGACGTTCAGAGTAAAATCCGGTTCGGACCTTTTGTGGGTCTCCCTCAAAGAACGGTATTGGCCCATTGTTCTTTCTGACCTACGTCGATGATCTCCCCGATGACTTAAAAATCTGGAGTGCGTGTGACCCCAATGCATTGCAGGTTGACACTGACCGTGATAAGTGCTGGTCAGATGATTGGGGTCTCGCTCTAAACGACAGCAAGTGTGCGTACATGTCACTCGGAGGAGACCCCGGGAACCTATTCGTGATACACGGTGCACAAAGTGTGGTATATATCACGAAAGCAGGCCTCAAAAAAGACCCAAGGATGTGGCTGTCGTCTGGTTTATCCTCCTCTTATCACCACCAGCCGGCCACCAAAAAGGGTTTTATGACTCTTGGGATGATAAAAAGAGCCTGCAACGCATAGACAAGCACGCCTTTCACATGCTTTAAGGAGTTCACGTAAGACCACTGCTAGAGTGTACAAATCAAGTCGTCTTCACCGGTTTAAAGAAGGACATATTTGTCATTGAACGTGTCCAGTGAGTAGCCACCAAAATGGTCACTGTCTTACGGCATCCCTCCTACGAATCTCGCCTCGATATTCTTGACCTTTATCCACTTGAGTTTCGAAGACTCCGCGGCGACATAGTTCTTACATACTTTCCGGTTAGCACAGGACTCGTGCAACAATTCTTCACCCTAGTAAGTGATAACAGTTGAAGAGGTCACGATGAGAAGCTTTGTAAACTTCGACCTCGGACCTTCTTAAGACAACAGCTCTTCTCTTACAGTGTTATCAACCACTGGTACGACCATCAACTGGAGATTGTTAGCTGCTCTTCAAAGGACCGTCTCACAGTGTTGGTGGATTCTCACTCACTTATTAAACCGTTCGAGTAGTAACTTGTTCAGTTCTGGTAGATTATTATTTTACTCTGTTCTTGGTGCTTTCTGTAACCCCCAAGAGCGGTGCTACACCCTGTTTTCAATGACTGCCTTTCAGGTAAACAGATAACTGCCGAACATCGGAACGAACGAACTGATTGAATCTGGGTAGACTGAGCCCCTATCCTCGAACCTCGAATCGCTGAAATCGTTGAAATTGCGCCGTTTCACTAAGCGTCCTTGAACTGCGCTACACTGTTCTGACAGGATGGTGAGGAAACAAGGTTTAGGTCAGTGCTTGGTGAAAAGGTCGTCCCGGCCATTAGGGAGCGCAACCGTACGTCCGTGATACTGTCCGTCTAAAACGTAAACAGAATAAACACACAACTACAACGAATGAAGATTTTTCCCGTCTACCTATTCGCTCCATAACGGAGGAAACCAGCCTTACCGAATTTTTCAGCATTGCTGAATTGGCAAACTCTGATTTCACTGCACGTAAGGTTCATCGTATAATTTACACTTGTTCAGAGAAGAAAACATTCCGTTTTTTGTCAAAAAGCGATATGTCTGGCGTGCCATCTTTCGCTCCTCGTGTACAGTCTCACTTGACTCGGGTTGATCAACAGAAGCTTCTCAAGATTCCGAGGAGGTTCGTCTGATTTCTTACCTTTAAGTGACTAGAGTAGTTGAAACTCATCATATCTAACGGTTTGTGTCAAAATAGCAGAATATAGTGAACTCTTCTGTATACCCTAATTCTGGTGGACAGGGGTTTCCGTTTTAAAGCGGGTGACCTTTGGTAATAACCACAAGCACATTTGTAATTTTTCCTGTTGGAAACTAATATGGCATTTGATTGCATCGTTCAAAAGGCTTGCGGGATCTCTCTAACCCCGGGGGAATATTGAGAAGTCCTAAGGAGGACTAAAGAACCTGTTGCAACAGTACTAGACATTTTGTCACGGTGAGACTGGACCTTGGCGTGGTGTGACGGCCTGCGCATCTCGATAATCTTTTGGGCTAAACGGGACAGAGTTACTCATACCAGGCAGACCAACAGGTAGAGGTCTGAGAGACCACAGTCTCTTGGTACTACAGGTTGGGGGTTGGAAGATAGTTGGCATCTCTAAAAGTGTAGATCGATCCACTGAATCGAACGCACCTTTATAGTTGAGAAATACAACAACCGTTGGCCGGCGGTATACATGACGCCGCTCCAAAATTTGACAATGAGTGAAAATGTGATCTGTACATTCCCGCCCGAGGCGAAATCCTGCCTGCTCTTCCCTAATGTTTACCTCCCGAGCTGCAGTGAGTCGACGAAGTATAATGGATGCTAGAACCCTAGAAATGACTGGGGTCAAACTAATTCCTCTGTGGTTTTCACCAGAGCCCCTTATACCTTTCTTGAATATAGGAACTATTATCGAGTGACCACAGCTCGAGGGTACAGTTTCCGTCGTCCACACGAGTTGAAATAAATGAGTCAAAGCTTCTACCAACGCCTCTCCCCCTTCTTTGAATAGTGCTGGCACAAGGTTATCTGGACCAGCAGCCTTATTACGCTTGAGAACCGCAATGCAATTGCG
>QNGE01002434.1:73805-114953 GCA_008508345.1 Paragonimus westermani
TATATATATATATATATATATATATATATATATAGATGGATGACGTGAGGCTGTCTAATTTCGAAAATATTTTGAACGGCGTTACTCTCCGAGTAAGTTGGCGACTTTCATGGATAACTACGCTTTTTGCGCGTAACGAATACTACATGCCACTTTCTTATTCCCACGCGAAAGTTTGTGTTGACTGGTGTTGAGTGTTTGACAAAGTTTACTACGGCGTTAATCTTACGCAGGTCCCTTTACTTGTGTTTCAGACCCCATTGGAGTAGAACCATGGACAAAGACCAGTTGAATCTTCTCGAGAAGGAGGAAATGTTGACATGGAGACGCTCTTTAGCAAAGTAGTCCCAGTTTTTACACTGTGTTTGCTCACATTCTCGTAAGGGTTTACTCGCTGTTTAATGTTGCATATGCGGATAATGCTAATGTGCCGAATACATCAGTCTTATGACAGTTTTAATAATTTTCAAACTATGCAGCGCATGCTTATAATGTGTGACTAGGTCCTCATTTTTGTGTATAATCAAGAAACCATATAGTAAGGTATACACCTCTGCGCCCCTCAATTTACGTTGTTTTGAACTTCTGCTGACTTACTCTGCTACCTTAGGGTGGTAGTTGAGTTCTTGCACTGCATTGTTCCGGAAGGCTGTGCTGACTTCAGTTGTACCACGTACAACCATGCCAGGCAGACAGGTGGGTGGAAGTCAGATAAAAGCACTTACACGCGTAGGTTTTCATGCCGAACCACTCACTGTTTGAGAGTGCTTGGACAGTGCTGCTGTAGTTGCAGCACTGCTATTTCCCGATTAAGGAAGATGGAAGTTGTGAAGGGCACTTTCAAAAACTGCGTCTCCTCTCGGACGGTCGGGTAACCTGATCATCGTTCACAAGCAAGGGTGGTTGAGCGCTCAGATTTGATAATTCGGTCGTGCCTAATGTGAGGTCATTGACGCAGTGGTCAACACGGTTGCCTCATGATTGGCATGGCCGGAGTTCAAATCCAGGCCGTGGCAAGAATACGCACTACTGACGAGCTCTAATGAGAGGGAAACTCGAGTCTGGTGTTCCTTTTCGAAAGAGGCTGGCTGGAAAGTCCATCTGAATTCGAACGCTGCGATCAAATGTGAGTGATTGTCAACTTGAAAATGAACCAAATCCCCGACTACTCATCAAAACCCTGATTACCCAGTGGTCAGCTGCGATCACTGGCGCATTATCCCATAAGGTCGAAAAATGTTCGGTATCTTTCAAAAGCCCCATGTAGTTTCAGATGCACTCACTGCGCAGAGCAGTGATCAGAATCAGACCTCAATCTACCGTTCACTACGGTCTTGAGCTGAGTAAGCTTTCTACCGCCAAGTGATTCAGACTGCTCTGTCACTGGCTACGAGCAGGATCTCCTGAATAAGCTGCGGGTTAGAATTTTAAGCTAGAGACCCGGGTTCGAGTCCTTTAAGTGATCTTACTTATGTAGCACAAAACGCCGGGAAGTATCTGACGTTATCGTTCTCTGGACGTTAACACTACGCTTTCTCCATTCTTTTTGCCATCAACTGTTCGGTCTTCACTGTTCTTTCGGACGCTAGTTGTTTTTCAAAACCATCTGGTGAAAATTGCCGCTCTCGGTATCTACACGCTTTGAAAGTTGGTGAGCTTCTTTGGCAGTTACTCTCTCAAATGCGGTGCTTGGCGTATGTTATGTTTCGTAAATGTGAATATCCAATTTTGGCACCGCTAATTACTTGAGTTCATCTGCAAATTTCTGTTTATCTCAAGGCTTCTCCTTAAGGTATCTGAGATTGTTCAAACTGGATCTCGTGGTCAAGACAAAGTGGTGATCACACTGAATTCAGAAGGTGAGTAGTGCCTGCTTGATCGTATCCCGATGAACAGTCGTCCGTTCGCTGTCAGATTCCACGTCGGTGGAAACTGGTCGACGTTCTAGTGGGCAGTAGTTCAGATCTTGCCAAACATGCATTCTATGACGTCCTCGTCGACATCATGAGGCATACACCAGACATTCGGGCGTCATGCTAGCCGATGACTTGAATACTCAACTTGGTCGTCTCTCTGCAGCTGACAAACGGCTGGATGATATATTTGATGAAAGACTGATGCAGCTGTGCGCATCTGACGGCTTCCGTTTCGAGTACTGCACGCCAACATTGGAAGTTGCATTGTGTCCTATAAAGGTCACCCTGTGTGTTTCCGCCGTGAACACAGATTGCTTGTATAGCAGTCAGCTGTAGGTGCCGTTACTCTTACAAACACCGTCGTGCATTTTTGACCTACTGCCTGAACTCTTATCCTACCGTTGTGCGCTCATGGTTTGCTGTCATTTGGTTTTTGGACGTGCACTCGTTAATGCAAGCTAATTAAGTGACATTCGACCGAGATGAGTTTAGAGAACGTTTTCCAGAAGGCATGAATGAATATGTTACCCATTCTGAGTCAGGTGGATAAACCTAACGAACAGGGGGAACAAGTCGCAGCAGTTACGAAAGTTGTTTGTGATTAGTTGTGCTCCGGAGAAGCTGTGCAGTTGCGATGGGAACAGATTTCCCTCATATCGATAAACCACATTGGCAAGTGTCGTTGGATTACACCCGATTCTGTATATGACGACGACCGTCGGCAGTTTGGAAGCTAGTTGACTAACAACTTGTGCAAACACTGTGAATATCACTTAGTCGAACAGTCGAAAGAGATGTGACACACCTTCTTATCATAGTATAACAGAAAGCTTTCTTCTCTGATTTGTAGTTGAGCTGGCTGTCGAGTGGGCGTAAGTGGGACCATACTTGAAATTGTGGTCCATTCATCACTAGTCAGTCGCGCTGGCTTAACGGGTGGGGTGAGCGTTTTGAAGAATCGTTCAGCTGGCATGACTCGGGCCACATAATGAACATTACCCGAATGTTCAGTTAATGCGTTCCGGACGGCCCTCCGCCGGAAGCGGAGTTTGTTCTGTAACTTAATTTACTGAAACCTAACAAAGCTGCCGGAGAAGTTCTCCTTCTTTTCCTCCCGGGAATTCTGAGCTGCATTTGTTTTCCCTCAGAATGATCTCCCAAAGTCAATTGTCTCTTGACAGCATTGTGGTAGATACCACCCATCATCACGGCTACGTGCAAGGTTATTTAGGTGCCCGAGTGTGGTTGCTGACGTAATTCTGTCGGTTTTCCGGCACTTTCCAACTGGGCAATTCGTGATTGAGCGATTTTCAAGACTGCTTCCTAATCTGGATCTTAGGCTGACACCAGCCCTCTTGCAGACAACCGACGAACATGGTCCTTTTGAATCTAGAGGCTGTTTTCGATTCGGTTGCTCCTACAGCTCAGTGGAACTATCTGCTCAGCAAAAGACTTCCAGGACAATTAATGAATCCGCTAAGGTCGTTGAGTACTCATTCTGCAGTCAGAGTAAGAGTTTGTGGACAATTATCTCGAGTGTTCATCGCTTCTGATGGTACTTAATAGAAGTACCCCTGTTTTCTGTTCAGTGTTGTCGTGATCGACATTCTGGAAAGTGTCTCTGTTGACTCCAATGCACGTGGTGTTGGGTTTATTCCTGTTACCAAGTTGGCCGATCTGAAATGTGCGGATGGCATTGTTTTACTTAGTTCCTTTGCCAGAGACCTGTGGGCCATATTGAATGATTTAAATGACCGGATTGATTCCTATGGAATACGATTCGCACAACCAGACAGCGAAATGCCGCTTCAAGCCTGGGGCATTTCAACTCTCACGTTCTTTGTTGTAGACATTCCTTGGAACTATGGACAGTTCCACCTACTTGCGTAGCACTATCGCTTAAACTTTTAATATTGTTGACGTGATATCGGCGAGGATAGCAATGACATTTGTTACCTCTATCAATTTGCGTCATTTATGATGTCAAAATGACATGTGGTTATCGTTGAAGAATAGTTTACTATATTTATGTACCCCCCGTTTTGCTCTGTTGCACAAAACCGTGCCTTTTCTGTGACGAAGATATCAACGGGCTCTATACACTTGGTTATAGTTGTCTCTCTTCGAATTGGTCCACATCAGGTGGGATAATCGCATAAGCGGCGCAGTCGTTCCCCACCACGTGTTTTGCAACGCTAGAGATTCGGGATCAGCTGGTCAACTAATCAAGTACTACACACGCCAGGTGAGCGTTTTCTCGCAGCGGCCATTAACTGCTGACGGTATCAACTAGGTGATCAAACAACTACGTGGTACGGAAATGTAGAGACCTTGCCTGTTCCTTTAAGTGAAGTGAGTAGGCGTCACCTATCCGGTTTTGATCCTCATGTTCACTCAAGTGTTTAGTTAAAACTGTTAGAATTGTTTAGGTGGCCTCAGTCAGACCATGTGGACGACGGAACCTGAATGGTCAGTCATTGCTTTCCAGACGACCCTCCGTCGGAAGCAGAATTGGCTCTGGAGTGTAAGTCGTTGAAGTTTAACAAGGCTCCTGGAGTAGATCTTTCTCCTCTTTTCAAGGATGGCAGGAAGATGTTGATGCCAGAAGTGACAGCGTTCCTCCAGATGTTTTCGGAAGCTGAAAAGGTACCTCGTGGTTGGTGCATATCAACATTCATTCCCGTTTTCAAAAAAGGAGACCGAAGTAAATGTGGCAACCACAGAGGCATTAGTCTAGTGTCTGTTGTGTCCAAGTTGCTCACCGGCCTTATTTTACTCCAACTTACTGAGCCCAGAGAAAGCCAGATACGCGGAGAACATGCAGGATTCCGACCCACTCGTGGATGTGTTGATCACATTTTCATCTTGTGACAGACTCTGGGACGTCGACACTCTTATAGGCAGTCGACGGTCGTGGTCTTTCTAGACCCAAAGGCTGTTTTTGATTAAGTCGCTCCTAACGTTCTCTGGAACTGTCTTCTTCGCAATGGAGTACTAGGAAAATGCGTGAATCCGTTGAGGTCACAGTACGCTCACTCTGCAAGCAGGGTGTGTTTACGGACAACTGCGGTAGGTGTTAATCATTTTTAGTGGTGTTCGTCAAGGGTATCAGATCTCACCCTTGTTCAGTTTTGTCACGGGAGACAATCTGGAGGGCGCGCTTGAGGACTCCAGTGAACTTGATGTTGAGCTTCTTCCCGGCACTAAGTTGACCGATATGGAATATACGGATGATATTGTATTACTTAGCCCCTCTGCCGAAGACATGCAGACCATGCTGAACAAGGTAAGTGACCGGGCTGGTTTGTATAGAATGAGCTTCACACCGTCAAGGTGCAAAGTGCTGCGTCAAGACTGGGACGTTTTCATTCCCACTTTCTTGATTGCGAGCAATCTGCTCGAGACTGTATGCATTTTCACACACTTGGGTAACACTATCTCGTCGGCCTGTAATATTGCAGACGAGATATTAGTCATCTGTAGCGTCGGTTATCGTTAAAAGGAATGATGTATAATGCTTGTGTGCGTTCCGTTTTGCTCTGTGGTTCAGAAAAGTGGTCTGTTTGCAGCGAAAATGCCAGCAAACTTGTGTTTGATCACCATCGTCTCCACCAATCGGCCCACATCAAGTGGGCTGATTGCGTGGGTAACACGGCCGTTCGCCGGCGCGTATCCCGGGACGCTCGGGATGCACGACCAGTTGGTCCACTGCTTACATTGCACAGCTTGTGATGGCTGGGTCATACTCCCGCATGTCATCTAATCGTTTGCCGTACCGAGCATTCTAAACTGAAATCATCAACAGTTGGGTGTAACCGCGTGGAGATCAAGCAACAACGTGGCCACGAAATATGAGGACCCTGACTGCTCCACTGAACAAAGTGGGTATGTGTCGCCTATCTGACTGGGGTGCTCGTGATCACTCAAATCGCCGGTTAGTAACGTTATCCCAGATGACAATGCGCCGTGGTCTACAGCTTATTTGCGTTCATATTGTTCTTATTTCTCTCACCTAGTACTTTAATATTACGGCTTTTATTATTATGTTCACTATTGCTCTTACTTTGTCACCTTTTCCGTGACGTCTCCTCTCCTAGGTTATTCCATGTCACTGTTGAGGTTGGCGGCGATCCGAACCATAGTACCTCCTGTTTAGGCTCGTAGTTTTTATGTTGGTGGTGATAGTTGGAAGCGTCATCCATGATGGTAACATGCCGCAGTCGATGACTTGTGTGCGTCTGCAACATTTCAAGTCCATCTGCTTAGCTTCTTTAAAATGTTCTTTTCGATGTGTATCCATTCTAGGGTATTGCTTTTCGTTGTTGTTGTGAGCAACGGCTCTATGCGCAATAATTTATGGGGCAGCTGATAGTCGTTTTGATTGGATTAATGTGCGGGTACAGTCCCCATTCTTGAATGAGCTCAAATCCCTATATTTCTCTGCTTACTTCTAATCTCGCTTCATTTTTCCTGTTATATTTTGGTGATAGATTTAACCAATTTTCGCTTCATCGTATGACCCTCTGCAGATCGTTGCAGACGTTGGCAAATTAATATCATTTTGTTTTGAGTTATACGTCTTCTGATGCGCTCAAGGTACTTCTTCGGGATATATATATATATCGTTCATTGCACAGTTTCCTGCTCTTTTAAATATTTCAAATTTATATTTATATATGTAACGTGAATTTCACATGGAATGAAGAACATCCCACAGTATGGGAAGAAAAAGTGGAATTATCCAAAGTAAAGAGGAATAAGATGTCGAGGAGAGAGAAGAGATTAAACCGTTATACACAAAGACTCGCAAATCGAGCGCCGTTATCTTTTGTTCTCAGTCATATTCAGACAGACAGCACCCTCAACCGTGGGTGTTCATTGTCCTTCGGATTCCAGACAGGAGGCCGGGAAAATCCCGTTGAGGCAAACTTCAGTGTGAGTGCCTTCATACCCCAAACTCAAATCATACGCTGTCCGACGGATTGCCGCTTCCAATCTAACTCACCACTCGTAAAGAGGGCACGATGTGACAGATGGTGAGTTGTCATTCGGAAGGTATGGCCTGACTAACGAAGTCTGTGAGACGAGACCAGTGTACTCAGGGATCGACAATCTGTCCCTCTCGAAGACACGTCGGAGGGCGTTGTTGCTGACGTGATGTCCCCACCACACACATGCTACGATGTCATAAGTCCTAACCCGGTCCCAGATGGGGCGGTAAGTTTGCCTCCAGGATGTTCACTTATTTTTCAGGGACCTTTTCCCGATGGGCATTCCCAGAGTAACAGATCTGTCAACAGAATCAAAACCCCTCTGATGTCCAAAAAGACAATTCTTGGCCTTCTATACGAATGGCGATGTTCAAGCATCTGGCGCAGTATGAAGATGTGATAAGTGAGCAACTTCAACCCAATGGAAATCAGGCTGATCTCTTTATGACTTGCACACAAAATGAGTGAACCGTTTTTGGAAATGGGAACTATTTTAACGAACCTCTCCCCGCGGCGGGTCATTTGGAACAACCCCACAGATCCCAAATTTCTGGAGCAGGAACGTCAGTTCTTTAACTAAGGTTGGACCGTCACTTACAAAAAAGCAAGGGGGAATATGTCTGGGCCGGGTGATTTCTGACATTTCAAAAACTTGATTTCTTCAGAGACCTTGTTTTGCGATGGTAGGGCAGCGGCAGCAGATCAGTGAGCACAGACAGAGCCCGAAGGCGCGGGTAGCGAGCTGAACTGCTAATAGAAGTGTTCAACCCATTGTCCTAAGCGTGGTTGCAGATTATGAGTAGGCACAACATTGGCTCCGTAGATCATCTCACTCATACCTGACTTCCTGCTACCAGTTACTCGGATGAAGTGAAAAAGCCTTCAGGAATTCCGACTGACGGCAGCGTGGTCAATGTTGGTAACGCGTTTCGTCCTCAAGCTTCGCGGTCCCCATGTTGGTTCTGAATTCCAAGTACGTGGCCCATCAGGCTGATTTGTACCCGGTGCCGAATGGGTTATTGGAACGAGCGTCAAGAAACACAAAGGAATCGCATGGCGACCCAGTGATTGGTAGCTGGACGGGCAGTAATACCAGACGATACAGTACCGCACTTATGCATTACGTGCCGTAATATTTGCTCAGTGTGCTTCAAGGTCGTGGGGGTAATTGAGGTCCTAGACTGAGGACAAGCTCCTCTGTCCTTGATAGTTCAGGTGCGTCACTTCATGGCTTCTCACCAAAGCCCAAAAACAGACTTGGCACACATGCATGATCACAATCCAAATAGGTGCTCCAGATTGATCGAAACTTTTGAGATCAGCCACGCCGTCGATAGCTGACGACTGTGTGGTCAGTTTTCCACGATTTACTCGGCGTTCTAGATCGCCAGGTGTCACACTGACGTCTACAACGTCGAAAATCAATGCTTTCCGAAGGTAGACTGCTATAAACACCGGGCTTCAACAAACGTTCACTGTTGTTTGTTCGACGAGTATCGTAAGAGGTGCAGGCCGCCTAGGTCACACTTGTCAGTGTTTAACCTACTTAAGTATTCAAGTCTGCAGCCGCAACAACGGGTGGACAACGTTTGTGATGCGCACCTCTCGGTGCCTTAACCATACCATTGGGTTTGACAGCGCAAAGACGGCCATTGGTGAGCAACGCCTTCTCTGTGTAATGCGCTTTGAGACGATTCCAACACCGGCTTGGTTAGTGGTTTGAGCCGCTTGGTATCTAGACAAGCACACACCGTACGCGGTTGACGGAGATTGAAGTTGTAGCTCCGAGCCAGAAACATAAAGCCGTGTTTCGGCAAGACAGCAGACGTCGATGGCCAGAGCTCCCAAAGTACGGCAACAGCTGACTGACCTGTTTGCGTAAGTGTTCGAAAGTTGGGGGTGGCAAGCTGAAGTGGAGTTCGGGAGGTAGAGGAGATTTGTGTCTGCCAGGCAAAGAAACTTTGGTATTTGGCACTCTGTCATTCTGGCCATGACTTCTATCACGAGCAGCAATTGAAGCAAGGCACTGGTGACAGTCTGGAAACGGGAATTGGGAAGGAGTCGCCAAGTACAGAGTTGTTTAGCAAAAGAGGGAAAAGTGAGACGAAATTATTTGTTGCAGAAAAGTGTGGTATGGGAGCAAAGTCGGTCGCCCGTACCTTAGCCGAAGGATTTGGAGAGCATAAGTAGACAAATTTCATAATTAATGTGTGCTTGTAAGCCCGTAGTTATGAGGGCAGAGTATTCCTCAGTTGCCCAGGCTGAAGAAAAGGGTTTGCTTGAGGGACCCCACACGGAGCTTTTGGTTCAAAAGAAACCTAACACACCGGGAAGTGGAGCGAAGCACGAAGTCTGCAACCCGTATGAAATTGTACCTACACTTATCACAGGTTTGTTTACGTAGATAGTTCTGTCAGTGTCGGTTTTTCCTTTGCTGAATTCAGTAGTGGTTAAAGGCCGCATGATATCTGTAATATTTATACCTGCGAGGTCGACATACCGTAAACATTTCATTAGACAGCATTGTACTCAGTGCTTTGATGTGCCCAATCGTGTGTGGTTGCAATACTTAAAAATGTGATCACATACTGTTTTCCCGCGTTATTTTTTACAACTACCGGTGTCTTCGTTATACAACACGTGTGATGATTTGCTGGCGTGTTTTCAGAAATTTATCCTTAATTTTGTTGACCTTGCTTAAGCCACGAATGCCACGTCATCGCTTGAGGCGGGGTAAACGTTTAAAACAATGTGGCTTAGGCTCAATGCAGCGGTCAGAATGCCACTGGTTCGACGTGGGTTTGTGGATTCATAGACTTGATTATGTATCCTTTTCGGCGCTGTGACTCGTTCCCAAAAGACAGGGGTGATATGTTTAACGTTGTATCTCAAGTAGCAGAGCTGAAAGTCGGTGGTAGTACTGCTGTGGAACATTATGCTCTCAAGTACTTTTCTCCTATCACTCTGCCATTTTTCATTCGTTGTATAATGTGCATCTAATGCTTGTATTGGTTTCGGCAATCTTCCAAGCGGTGCATATCCTCTACCCTATGTAATCCTCTCCTATGTAGGGGTTAATTCCTTTTACATCACGTCTTACCATTTTGAATTATCATCTGTTCACTCGGATTGTATACAGTCAAACGTGATATTGAATGATGATTTACGGTACACGACTCATGGTTAGTCCATTGCGATCATATTCGCATGTTATCGTTTACGTTGACAGGCTCGAAGAAACTGAGGGCGTCCTGCTCACTCCGTTTGAGAAAAATATCGAATTTTGGCGACAACTTTGGCGTGTAGTCGAGCGTAGTGACATACTAGTTCAAATTGTGGATGCTCGTCAGCCGTTGCTCTATTATTGTGCTGATCTTGATAACTACGCCTGTGAGACAAATCCGAATAAAGTTTGTGTTGTGCTGGTCAATAAATCTGATTTTCTTACTCTGGAACAACGGTAAGGTTCATTTTTGGCATTTTTAGTGGAAGCCGTACCTTTGGAACGGCATTTTATTTGTCCATACCATGTTGCGTTTGTTAGTTGTGATCAAGTTATTTCTTTGATGAGATCGCCTTTTGTACATTTGCACTGCGAGCTGTACTTGGCTGTTTATTAGTTTCATGCCTACAACGTCGGATGAACGCTTGTTAACGATCCACGTCTGATCATTGAATTACCGGTGACCCGAAAACGGATCCCCAAATTGAAAACAGGATCGGACGCAAATATTTCTACGTTACTATTATAGAAATGTATCAACAACTACAAATGACAAACCGCAATCGTTCACGACGATAGTTCCGTTCAACTAAATCAGTGGGTTCCGAACGGAGCTAAGTCAAACTCGAACCGTCACGCGAGTAGGCCAAATCAAAAACGGCTACTCACGTTGCAAGTGGTTAATGACGAGCTGGTTCAATAAAACGAAAGCGGGGTGAATAGGGTATAGAGATCAAATGTAAGATTACTAGGAAAAATAGGGAATACAAATAGGGGGACGTGTTTTCTCAGATCGGAGACCACTCACTAATGAACCACATTTTATTCATCATGCACCACTAATAGTAAATACCATTTTTTGTAATTATTGTTAGCACCTGATTGGCCAAGTGAATAATATTGCGCTTTTTCATTTAGTCTGTTCACGACTGAATGGGTCAGGTGCATTCTTTTGTCCGTTCTCATATCATTTTACTTGGTCACCACCAGTTGACAGACTCGGAAAACTTTCAGGTAGGTGGGGCTAGGTCCCATTAGATTTGTTCAGTAAAATTTAAGATGCGTAAACAAGATTATTCAAATAACGTGATATTTTTCAGTAGCGGCAGCACTTTTAAAGCATCAATTCGGATTCCAAAAGTGGCCAGTTTTTGTCACGTATGAAACAGACGGGCATTATGTTTTGAATTAGTGGCGAAATGCAGGGTAAGTGGTACTTGCAGTAACCTTAAGACGTCTGTTGGTTACGTATCACTAATCCCTCTCAGCGTTTACCAGGACAACTGTAGTAAAACAGTCGAAGTCAATCGCGGTTTGTTTGTAAAGGAAACAAAAATGAACTGGACATACGATTATCTTGGTGGTCTGGTAAAATGGTTTCATCTTTCTTTCTGGGAAAAGCGCCCCTGAAGTGCACTTCGGCTACATGAAACAACCTGGTAACATGGTTATAGTATCGTAACCTGTTCTGTAGACCGATACCCTCTGTGATTTTCGCCATACGCACAATTTACGGTCCAGTTGTTCTTAGCCGTGGCTTCCTTGTGCATCATCATTTTCGTTTGGTGTCACATGATTTTTTAGTTTGCATTTACGAATTTTTCTTTATTTTTGATTCAGCAAATGAACGGACTGATAACCATATCCTTTCAGCGTATCTTCCTTGGGTTTCCACATATCCACGCGTTTTTAAGCCGTTTATAGATGAAATTATTAGGCGTACAATACCGTATTCAACTAGACATTCGGTTAGTTGTTTGTTTATCACTTGGAACCCGTCGGTTTGTTGCATTTGGCTTTATTGATTTTGTTTTCAGTCGTCTCGAGGGTTTGTGTGACGCTTCTATCACCGCTACTCGTTTCCCTTCGGTTTGATATTTTTGTTTTCTAGTACGGCATGGGCAAAGTATTTCAAATCAGTTGGTATTCGCGCCATATTTTGGTCCGCAGCGTTTGCCAATTCGCACAGTGCCCCAGGCAAGCTGCATGGCTTGAATGAGTCAGCGAAATCCAAAGACGACGTAGAGAATCCAGAGCCTCTAACTGACGATGTAGAATTCGACGAGTCGGATGATGAAAAAACGGATGGTTATTCCTCTGCAACGATCGATGCAGATTTTTCCCACGACGATTTAAAATCAGGAAAGGACCATAGGGGACCAGAGGATTCTAATTCGGCGAGTCTGCCGTCGTTGGATTACCAGAAGGATTTGGACATAGGAGACCACAGCTCGACATCCGTTCGCAAGCTGGCTAGCCTAACCGAGACAGAAACATCGCTCAGGAGGTAAGCGATAGCTTCCTCCTTCCATTTAGTTTAAATGCATTTCTTGTTTGCCTGAGGCTAGATCATTTCCATGAAATACAGTGTGCATATGTTGCGAAATGATTTGAGACATTTGCAACCCTAAGTTCCTTTGATCCTGCTCACTAACAACAAATGAAGATATACGCCGCGAAGTGTTAACGTTTTGAACTGCTAACAACTCGCGACGTGTGCTCGCCCGGTGTTGACGACTGACTTAATGCAACTTAATGCGACCGACTGGTGTAAGGTGCGAGGTGGACAGATAATGACCTGGCGTAGGGAAATGAAGTCTTTCACAAAGCGGTTGGCCACTGTAGATCGAGTTCGTCTCTCGGGCTGGGGCCCTCGCGACTCAGAGTCGGTGGCTGGAGACTTTAGGTGAGATGGCGGCTAACCGAGCTCAGTGGCATGAATGCTGTCGTTGTTTGGCCGAGTTGTCTGTGAAGTGAGTGCATTTAATGACGCGTGGCAGGGAAAGCCGTAAGGGAGGTGTCTTGCTGATGACGCTTTACTCTTACTTGCAGCTCGGTTGTTTGTTTCCAAGTTGTAGGCACCCTGATGTTGAGTGTTTGAATATGGACGTAGTCATTTTCAGCGGTTAGGTCCCTTGCCGTCTCCTTCTTTTTTCCTTCCCTCTTCCTGTATAGGGTTTGCTTTTTCTTTATGGTTGTGTGCCAGTTAAGCATTAATGTGAACCACTGATGTATTGATGTCTATGATGATGATGATAATAATGAGTATAGCCTTTGGGTAATTACTACTTGTGGTTACTACATCCTTGCGTTCGACGCAACTCTGTTCGATAGGCCTACGTTTCTCCAATGACATTGTGCTCGTCCTCACGTTGCTCATCCTCAGCTTTCCCTAACAGTTTGTTTGACCATTTCGTTGCACATCGCTTTTTTCCTACGCTGCTCACTTCCAGTGTGTTTTGCTTGATTTCAAGCAAATTAATTATCACGCACTCAGATTCAGGCTCGATTGCTTCAATGTAAGTTCGAGTTGTCGCTCAGAGGACAACTTGACATTTACAAAAGCGCGTTATGGTTGCTTTTTTAGCGAAGCTTCGATGACGTTTCAAACGTGGTCATCGCAGGTACATCGGAATGTCCTTTTTCAGGCGCAGGTTACCCAGAAGTGTCTGACTACTTTAGTGAATCCCGTGCGTTTATGTTGCATCTTTTGGAAATGTTTCCGATCAGTATAGTTTGGCTGGAACACAGTTTCACGTGTGTCCTGTGTAAATATTAACAACGGAAACAGTATTTCAAATAAGCTGACCGCCCAAACCCGATCAACATTCTGTCAATCATTGGCCCGTGGTATCAATTATCATCACCAGATTAGGTTTAGAAATACCTACGTCAATCAATAGGCCAGTTGGTGAATGCTGCAATATTTCGCTAGGTAATGTACCTATGTACCTATCTTCAAGCCGGTCACTTTGTACTAATCTCGCTGCTTTCCGCAAACTTGTGGATTACTTTTGTGGTAGTCAGTTTTACATTCTATTGATGCTTTTACGTGTCTCGTTTTGCGGCCTCGATCGTTTCGTTGTTATTTCTGTCACGCTGGATACTGCCGTTGGTGGCACTTCAACTCATTCAAAACACTTTTCGGTGATGACAGCAATAATTTTATATCAGGTATCTTGAAATCCGAAACGAGTGAGTCGTATAATCACCCAACACACAGTTAAAGTAAGTTTCTAGATACTGAGTGTAGGTATCTTGACGAAGTATGTAAGGTGTGAAGTGAGTTTCATTTGGGAAATGATCCAACGTGTACTATGAAAATGGAAACGGCTGATTGCTCTACACTTAAACGCAAGTGTATGCTGACTGTATATATCGGTCCTCCATGCTAACTTATCAGCTCAAGTGGATCGCACATCGAAACTGGTGTCCGTCAAGGTGCTCCACTTCTCTCATTTCCTTTCTATTGAGTCATCAACAAACTAGTGGGGGACCGTTTGCAGTACCCACAGGATCCAGATCTTGATCTCGGTGTCACACTGGGCGACACGCATCTTACTGAGGATATGATACGGTTGCTTGCCGCTTTCCGTAGGCACGAATTTCATTAGTTTCAGTTTCGTTCAGTCCTTCGGGATGTGCATTGTAGCTGTTAAGTCCGAGGTATTGTCCAAAGACTGCAATGATAACGCCAATACTAGGCTACCTGTTGATTCCTAATGAATTTCGATAAGATTTGTGCACTTGGGACGCCAAATCTCTAATGACAGGAGTATAGAAAGTGAAGCTCGAGCGGGTACATTCGAAACCGGAGCAACATTTTACAAGTTGAGGCACTTCCAAAAGGACATCTTATTCGACCTCGAGAGCGACACTTGTAAGACCATAGTTATGACAGTTCCAGTACAGCGTTACGAAACGTGGCCGTTGAAAGCTAAGATTATCAGGCAGTTTTAATCTTTGATCTATGGGTCACGTGCCCCCAGATACCAATTCAACCATTTCAATCTTTGCATGCATTAACAATAGCAATAAATAAAGCGTCGGTTCTACTTACTTCACTTAACATACAACCGGATAAGATCAGGCCGTGGACAGCGCCATCATTTAAATTCTTTATAAATACCAATGGCTTCTTGTTATTCGATCTGTCTATGCAAAGTGTATAGCGGGTACGTCAAAAACAGCGTAATCTAGGGGTATCACGATGTTTTATTTCAAAAAGTTCCAGGCATGTTTTCGAAGCAGAAATCCGAACGGCGTTCTTGTACGGTCATATACTGTAGTCTGTTAGGAGGCACTCTAATCATGCCACCGATTGATGCACAGACTTGTCGAATATCATAAGTGAACAAGCAGTTCCATACTTCGCAATTAATTGGATCTATTACCCACCAGCGAAATAGTGAAAAACCGTTTAGAACTTGTCAGTCAGGGGACTAGACCACGTGGTCACAGTCATTGGGTTTACATAAAAGCCTGTGAATTGTTCTCCTTAGCTGTTACACTGCTGTCTGAAATCGACCATCCACTTTTGACTTGCTTGCAATCTAAGGATCATCCACTACTGTCAAGTTGCAGATCAACTGCAAATGGTTGGTCGTTTGTAGCTTGTAAGGAAAGGAAACTCCACAGCTTAGGAAGGTAATTTTACGACCCGAGCTCCCAGTTTACTTGTTCGATGTGGTGAGAGTAAGGTCGCATTTGGCACATTTGTTTAGGGCACTCTGAAAGCTTGTTGCATTGCTTATTTGGTGCTAACAACTCTTCCATCCTACTTTGCTCTAGGTGTTCGGTAGCCCACATTTTAATCCAGAATACAGCATAATTTTATGGTCCATGTGATAATCATCACCTTATTTTTTACTGTTAATTTCATTGTGTCAGTTCGTCACAAACTGAAACTTCATCGGTGGATTTGTTGGATGCGGCTGGTTTACTGGATCTGTTCTCCCACAATATCTATCCTGCGAACAGACCACGTTTACGTGGATCACAACTGACGGTAGGCTTTGTTGGATACCCGAACGTGGGAAAATCAAGCACTCTGAACGCTCTGATAGGTTCTAAAAAGACAGCAGTTTCAGCCACTCCAGGTCGGACGAAACATTTTCAGGTATCTTTTTTGTTTGTCACATTTTCGTTGGGTTTGTTTTTGGGACTTGGCTTTTCTACCTTGTGCATTGAGTTTGCTTAAAGATGACCTGTGCGTTTAGATGCCAGGTTTGGAAAGCCTTACTATGTCTAATCTACGTGTAACTTTTTGCATCCCACCTTTTCAGGTATCTTGTGGCACAACCAGTAAAAACGCAAACCTTGAATAGTTTCACTTCTCATCAGTCTCACACTGCCTCCAGCGATGCGTTATTTGAGTGGTATAACAGTTCAGTTTCATTTGAATTGGCGTTGGTTGGATTAACTAGTACACATCATTCCGAAACTCCCTGTTTTCCGCTGGGATAACTCCCTCTCTCTGGCTTGTTTTCCAGTTAGTCCACGCCTGCCAGAACGTTGAAACACTCACTGGAAGATTTTCAGTCGTATTCATACGAGCTTTTGCGGTACGAGAAATGTACATGTTGTAGGTAGTAATGACACTGTTTATGATGCCCGTGTGCGTCGTATGTGACAAAACAGCATGCTGCTGCAGGCGACCGATTGCGTACCACGAAAGCACGTACACACAAGCTATAAGCTGCTGGCTTAACGCCATAGTTGACTAACAGTAGGGCCAGTTGTTGAACCATTCGAGATCCACGGTCTGATAACAGGCTACCAAATTTGGGCCAATTTACTCAGCATTCTGATTACATCCCAGTGACGCACACTTACTGGCTGAACTTCACACAGTCCGGCTGTTTTCGCTAGTCGAAATGCTTTAGTTGAGGAAGCTGAAGCACTACCCTGTATGATGGCTTGCCTATCCTGATGACCCGTGAAGCTTATCTGAACATTGCCAAACTGGGATTTCGGGAGTTTCCCGTATCAATAAACAAAGGTTCATCTGTCCACTGTATCCTGGTTGCCCAGCTTGGGAATTGGACCGGAAATTTGGCTCTTCAGCAACATTGTTTAATTTAGTTCACTGCCATCCAACAGCTCATTGTTGTGCGATCCTTGGACTAAATACCTTAATTACGAATCCTAAGTGTATTGTTGCCATGGTAGGAACATTTCTGCAGCATTCCGGCTCGCATAGGACGACGACGTCTAGGCGTGCGCAGTCTGTTGCTGTCCAGCCCATATGTTACCCTGCATTCCTCGTGACACCATACCTTTTGCTGTGCCACGGGTGACACCTTAAGTAGTCCTTTCGTTCTTTCATTGCTCCTCTCTTTTCGCAGACTTTTATGGTTCGTCCCGATTTAATACTCTGCGATTGTCCTGGCTTGGTGATGCCATCATTCGTTTATTCGAAGGCGGATTTGGTGGTTGCTGGTATACTTCAAATCGATGAACTGCGTGACTGTCTCTCTCCGATCGGACTGGTACGTCACATCATCACCGTGATACTATAGTTTTTACTTCGCCTTCCAGTTGTGCCACTTCATATGTTTCGTAATTACATATGGTGATGGCGCATATCCTAACGATGTTTCTACAATTACGATATGGATGGACTTGTTCAATCTTCTTACCAGCACTTGTACCTCGAAGTTATCTCGGATGTGACTCTCTCATTTTTTGCGTTTTGTAGTGTACATATTCAGTTCTGATCTACGTACTTTGGGTTTTCAATTTGCTGTTCAAAAATGTGTGAAAGAGTTATCCTTTGTTGAAGAATATCACCTAGAACAGAATGGAAGGTGAACTGAAGGAGCACTGCTTCGTGTGGCATCTAAACGTATCTGAGAACACTTTTAGCCATTTGTATCATTCCTATTGATCCCAGCATGTTGTGTGATGAGAAGGGTGATTGCTTAGTGCTGCGCTGACACTATCTTGCCTATGTCTTCCATTAGAAACTGGCTAGACAAACGGTCGTCCAAGGCAGTTGGCAGAAACACTCTTACCTGGTCGGTTTCGGTCGATTTGTTCTCTCAATAACCACACTGCTGCTGGCTTTATAAGAATGCTTGGAGCCTGCGCTCCTTTTATAGGCCGTGCGTCCCATCCAGTGGATAGTGACATCAGGATGTTTTGTTTTTGATTTCAGTTTTCACGATGCAGTGTCTTACACGTTTACCTTACAGATTTGTAACCGGATCCCACGATCGGTGCTGGAATTCAAATACGGTATAGATTTGTCCAACCCGAATGAAGCGGATGGGTCTGTCGCGGACCCGAATATGCCACCTACTCCATATCAACTGCTAGCTGCACATGCATGTACGTGTTCGTGTTCATTCAAGATATTTAACATTTTTGTATATTGTCAATCACCTTTTTTGGCTCGTGTGTGTATTTTTATTCTGGTTCATCAGCACACTGCTAATTGTACACGTGAGAACCACAGAGTGGCGAACATGCGCATTGAGGGCTCGTGCATGTTCATGTTGATCTTTGTGCATCTGAATCACTTGTTGTGAGGAAAAACTGTCGAAAGGGAACTAACATGTCTGCGACTTGTATGATTGCTTCTAGTTAAAGGTCACTGTACCGATAGCTGCCTACTTGTTTTCTAGCATCTCATCGTCCATGTTCTTTCTCACTGTGAACATAAAAAAAACTTCCTCACGGTTACGCGCGACCATTGTTCACGATCATCGGCATTGCTAATACAGTCACGTTTCCCCCCGAAAGGCTTATATCATCACTCGTTTTCTGTTTACTCCCCCATCCGATGCGCGCGTTTGCTCCAGTTTCACACAGTTTCATGACTGCTAAAGGAAATCCGCACTATGATCGGTCAGCTCGGCTCATTCTCAAAGATTACGTCCAAGTAAGCCCATGGTGTTGCTTTTTTATGTGCACTTTGAACTTTGGCTTTTTGGTTTGTCTCTGAGTTTTAGGTTTCTGTTTTCAGGACCCATCAGCTTTGACCGCTCGTGTTATGTAACCTTTCACTATTCATGCTTCTTAGCTTATTGTTTTATCTGAAGTCGGTTTACATTTCTATACCTCTTCGTGGCATCAGGTACCTTCATCTTTTTCTTACGAAAATCCCAGTTATCTTAATTGCATACCATCCATCATACGTTCTAAGTTCCCATTATGGTTGACTAGTGTCCATTTTTCAGTTGACATTCTTGTCCGAATGGTAGTTATTTCCAATTAAAATCCATTAGATATTTATTTTTATACACTGGCAAGTTTACCATAACTATGGTTCTGTAAAGTCTCCAGAATGTCGTACAGGACAAAGGGTGCCATTTCTTCTTTATTCTGCTCTTTACTTTAGCTTAGCTTGGTCATTTTAGGTGCGCTAGAACTGCTTGTCATTTGAGGCATCCAATAAGGCGTGTATGTGCTCATTGTTCAGTTTGGTGGCCAGCAATAAGGTACTTCAATTTATGGATCATTGCAAAAGTGATAATGTTAACTATTACCACCACAACCCCCAAATTACGATCTATATCAACGTATCTGCAGCTATACTTCATGGTGAGGAATGTGAAGGAACTATGCTCTCTTTTCGTTTCCATTATAGGGTCGTTTGCTTTACTGTCATCCACCACCGGATGTGGATGCTGCGACTTTCCAATATCTTGGTCGAGATCCCAATGGATTGCCGCCCAGTCTATCTCACTCGCACATTGTTAAACTCCATTCTTTCGGCGCTCGCAAAAACAAACCTGGGTCATCAGGTGGCAACGATCCCGACAAGGCTGTTCCAATTACCGATTTTGACCGAGCTGCTTTCCATTCGGTCAGTCTCCGAGACGTTTATCTTTTCCTTTATCCGTGCTTTCCTTTTTTAAATCATCCATGGATGCACAACCATAGTTATCACACAACTAAACGTCATTGCTAGTTAAACGTGCAGCCCACTAAGCTCTTTACAAGTGCCATTTCTTGTCCTTGCAGCTGTAGGTACCGTACTGTTATCAGTGTAAGATGTACTGCATATATACTCACTAATGTGAGATGAAAAGTCACACTATTACTTGTTTCATTGATTTTAATCGTGTGCCCAAACTGCAACCTTGCTGTCCATCTCGAATTCCGTTTGTAGTTATTTGCTTCGGTAAAGTTTTATGCATTGTGGGAGGTAAACATCCAGCAAACTATATATCTCGCGTTGAACAATCATATTCCTCTCTTTTGACAATACTGTGAAGTAGCTTGCGTTTACCTCCTTGGAAATGCTTTGCCGTTATAGCCAAAGCGGCCGGGCGGGAAAACAACTCGTTTTAACAGCAATTTCGGTGCAAAGAATAGCTCTCGAAAGGATTATCGTACATTTCTCATTGTTATTGTGTTCCCATGAGTCAGCGGTGCGTCATCACTAACGCCAGGTTTGAGAGTATCAGTATCAAAAACGGATCGTTTGATAATGGACGTATCTATCCCCTTGGTTCTGATCGATATCCAAATATCCGTCTACACCGACGCCACGTGGAATGACGCTGGACGAGAACGCCGAATGTTGTTCTCTTTTTGTTCTCCTCGTATTTGATTAACTCCTTCCCGTCTGCATACTCGTAGTACCATTCACCGATTACATTCTTGCAACTGGCTCATTGAATTATTCGTTTACCTTCTTTGTGCATCACACTGCCGATTATTCCAGTGAGTTACTCCGGTCGCATAGCCCACCGATCTCTATTCACGCCTAGGTGCTGATGTACACACGTTTCTCCCATCTGTCTCCTCAACACGGTATCTAATCAAATTGATCTCGAAAGTCAAGGTGGGATGTTCGTGAGTTATGTAGCATTCCAAAATTAATGTTCACGCGAACTTCTGCGTGATGCTTCAACTGTCTTTTTAGCCCCACAAACAAAAATCGAGATTCAGCCGTCTTCTTAACTAAACGCAGCAACACGAGTATCAAATTGTCGAAACTCGACCATATTCATAGGAAGGAGAATTTACAGAGGCCTAAGAGGTAAGTTTTGGAAGTCGACTCGAGAAGGTTATCCTCTTGTGAACACCGTCAAGTGCTTGTGCAACAATACCACATCTTCTCAACAAAATGGACGGGTTGCAGATCGCATGGATTGTACTAAGATCGTCCGTTGTCAATACAACGGAAGCCTGGCATATAACGGAGAAGGATAGCTTTTAAAGGCCTTGAAGGGGTGTTGACTGCAATGTACCCGCAAGTTTATTATAGGTTGCCTCTAAGGTTATGAAGGGTTTGATTGGTGACTAGTTACGTTGGCATTTCATTCTATTTGCATTATTACCCAAGAGTCACCATCGAGTTGGAAATCGATTCTCGTGCGTTACCAATTTACTTGCTGCTCGGAAAAATGGGAAAAAGGCGGCTGACGAAGATAAACCAGTGGGCGTGGTTTTTCTCGACTTATCTAAGGTATTTGATCGAACAAATAATTTGACGCCCCGAGCGAAACTTTATAATTATGACAGGGAATTTTCCCTCTCTTTGGCTTTCTGACTGCTTCTAAGATCACCACTTTAATGCTTAACTGAACGGGAGCTTGCAGATTGACGTTACGTGTTGAGCCATGTGTGCCACAAGGTCCTATACTAGGATCTCTGCTCTTCATTCTAGTTGTGCTCGGAATACCACAGCTTTTCAATTCCACGTCAACATTGGGTGCTGATTTCACTAAAACTCGACATGTAGTGGACCATATGACTCAAAGTGAGAAAATACATGGCAATTTAAACATGTTCCATCGATGAGCCGCAAGCAACCACCTCCTCGTTTAACACGACCACATCTGCGATGATGCTGTTCCGTCATTCCGGTCGTACAGTGTGCTTTCTCCAAGTCGAAATCTAGGCACCATTGTATTTGAGTGTTATTTAGGCACGAGTGCTTCAGGTGACCTTATTCTTTTTTCTAACTATGCGCCTATATTCAACAAAGCCAAGTCGTTACCCGAGTTACCCACCGAACTGTTTGGGCGAACACACCCACTACGTTCGATTCATCAGTACGCCCCTATTTTGAACGAAATGTCCAGGTTCGTCGTTTTCATTTCATGTAGGTCATTACTCTTTTTGGGAAGGTATGGAGTAGTGCTTCAACACGGGTTATGGCACTACGTGTCACCAAGCATGTTTAGAGAGAATTGGTTTCATTATGTAGTATCCTCCATGAACTCTAGTATCCGTTAGGAAATATACTTGTGTCTTACGAAAACAACCCTCCCAAGGACTAACTTGCTGAAGGCACATCAATTAGACCGTCTGAACAGCAGAGAATGCTCTTTTGTCGCTGTGATGTGCCGAACGTAGAAAGCCTACTCGAATCCGCCCTAATTACGTCGTAGGTAGTTGAACTCAAATGCGCACGTGACGCTTATATTAGGGACGTCAAACCGAGTCTCCATTTAGCTTGATCCTCAAAATCATTGCCGTAGGGTGAGTATATTCTAGACCTCTCGCTGTTGCTAATAGTCAGCTGTTATCTGCTGTACTCTGCGTTGCGTTTGCACGCTTGCTGCTGATCTCTCTAGACTGTTTAGCACAGATTCAGATGTATATGGGCTTTCTCATAAACCCTTTGAATTATGGGGTATGTGAACGGTATATACCCTTGCAAAATATGACTGTTGACAGAAAACCAGTCTCAACCGTCCGCCCACCCTGACATTAAGCCTTTCTCTGGTTAGACTATTCTCTAGCTACCCATATTTCTGGAAGTTCTGTTGCAGAATGAAGTGATCGGTTTTGACAAATTGACAATCCTCGACGCTCTTGGTCTAAAGGTCACGAGCAATCTGCAGATTCGTGACCATCCGCTGTGGAGTCCATACAACACCGTAATAATGAGCTCGAACGCCACCATCTTATCTCCATGAGAGCCATTCAATAAGTCCTCTGATATCAGAAGAGGCTGATTGGACATCTATGAAAATACAAAAGCTGCGATCATTTGTGAGTGGTATTCGATTTCCATCAACCAGTTCTTCCAATGTTTAATAGAAATATCGCTCAAAAAGTTCAACAATTTCTGTGACTTCAGTTTGGAGAGACGTCTTACCTGTGGGGTCATCGATTAGAGTTAACAGGACAATTACAATTATCTTGAAGCTATCATACAATGTGAGCATAACTGACAGGCGAAAGTGGCTGAATGTTTACCTATGATGACTGTCGTGTCCGATGTGAGGTCATTGGCTTAGTAGTCAACACGATCGCTCCATAGAAGCTTAGCTGGATTTCTATTCTCCACCATGACAAAGATGCGCTCCTTTGGCTAGCATTGATATGAGTGCTTCTTTTTGAAAGGGGCTGGCTGGAAACTCTATGGGAATGCGATAGTTATGATCACTTCTGATGGATGTTTAACTTATATCAACCAAATCCCCTATTACCTAGCATTAACCGTGGAAGCCATTGACAATAAGGCTGTTGGTTTATAGTTTGGTGGATCTTTCGTGTACCCGTTTCTGAAGGTGGGTGGGATGTTTCTCTTTCCGGACCTTCGACAGGCGGTCAGTAACCAACGGGCGGTTGCCATTTTCCGTTCGCATTTCTGCTAATGCGGTCCACCCTCGACAGCAAAACACTGATGGTTTACGTTGCTGCTCGATTGCCATACAACCGTGGAAACAAAACTAGGCCATAGTTTGTAAGTTGCTGGGGGAGGCATGGATAGAACTTCGTAACAATTCTGTGGCACTCTCCCTTTAAGACAAGGTTGCTTGTTTAATCTGGCCTTATTGACTTGCATACCAATAGCTTTTCTATGTCCATTTTAAATTAAAACTGATATTCGGGACAATTCATTGGGATTGTCTCGCATCTGCTCAGCAGTCGTGGTACACAGTGGTGCACACTTACCTACCGTTTACCTAGAATATTATCAGTCCTTCTATCTATATTCGTGAATGCAACAGAAATTCGAAGGTGTGAATATCTTTCCTCACTCATGGTTTTTGTGGTTCCGTTGTGCGATTTCTGCCTAAACCGCCCATCTACTGTACAGCAGCCTTGGAGCGACCGCGCGTGACGTACTCTTTAAACACAGATCTCTGTCCCTTTTTATACCAGTTTCACGCCGAACGTTTCAACGCACTCAGGCGTTTAATGGAAACGTCTTATCGTCATGTTAGATGAAAGACACTTAACTGGAGGATGCTTACTACACATATCAAGGATTTCTTCATCTGTAACTTGTCATCAATGATCCAGAATAATGGACTGTTAAAAAAATTCGCCGCATTCCGAAACGAAATCAAAAGCAGCACCAAGCAAATCTCAATCTTATTGAGTTTTCAACGGTTATTTTATAGACAAGCAAAATGAATAACAGTGGGTAAAAACGCTTCGGTTCCGCTTTTGGCTAGTTTGTTTTGTCGCGTGACATGGCTTTAACAACTTGCGTTACGCCGATGCTCCAGTGCTACGGCAGCTTGCTATCCGGATTGATCACTACGTTGACATGCTAGTTTGCTCGCGTCGTCGACACTAATTGGCCGTAGCCTTCTGTGAACCACTGGTTGACTTCGTATCCATGCGTTCGTCCAATCCTATTCCTTCACAAGCTGGTCTATGCAACCTTATCACGTTGTGCTTTTATCGCTTCAAAATTGCCACACATTTTGATAAATATGTTGTGGAATCTCGCAATGTACTTGGAGTGATAAAGGTCGGAAGTGAAGTAACATAGATCCTCACCTAGCTCAAGGTCTGTTAGTGAGTATAGTAACTCCCTTTGGTAAACAGTTTCGGATGGCTGCCCTATCGACTGATTTGTCTTGCCTACCGAAGCCGTCAGATGTGGTCCTCTCTGTGATATTATGTACGTTGTGTGGAGGCTTGAGCGGGTACGAGAGAAGTGTCCTCCAAACGAAAGGCCGGAAATTTGCGTTCTTTAGCTAACCTGCTGCCTCGAACATCTGCTCACATATGTATCTCTACCAGTAATGTTTGCTATATCCTACTACAGCGAAACATTCGGTTATAAAACCTGTAGTTAAGTGTGGAGACAGTATCAAGTTTCTTTCGAGTCCATAACTGGTCGTTTATTGCCTCGTCCATCATTCTGACTGATTGTTGAAAGCATTTTCCAATATACTATAATGGTGCACGCACCGTGGTTTTCGTGTTCTCTTCCTGCGTATGTTTAATAGATTGACTCCTTTTTCGTTTGCTTGCTTTATGATAAGATGATACCTTGATGATATTTAGATATCTGTTGGACATGGCGTCGGATTTCATTGTGATCTTGTTCCTTGTCCTCATTTCCCCTATTTTCAATTTTCTTCCTAGAACCGTTCACAGAATTCTCACACTCGCAGTCGAAAACAGATCGTATTGTCTTCTGTACCGGACGTCAACTCACATTCTGAGGATGCAGACGACGATACAGAATCCACTTTCAGTTCTTCTTCGTGGAGTACAGTGAGTTCCAGCGTAGGTGGATGCAGCTTATTATCGGGACTCGACTCGCTCGGTGTCTGCACACAAGGTCAGAAGAAGCCTTGGCGTCTGATAAGTCATTCGAAACAGGCGGGTGCCGTAGAGTCGACCAAACCGGGACAGAGTCGGAAAAAACGAGAAAAATTGCGTCGAGTTTACCGGCATCTAGATGTACACGAAAAATCGTGAATGGTTCATCAGTCGTTATGCCGTGTGAGAGATCTTGAGCAATCATTGCCTTGCCTTCATTTCCAGGACTTGTCCGCATTCATACTGTACAAATTTAATCTCTTATCAGGCGAATAAATACTTACTTGGTCTATGAGGTCGCTTCTTCGTCTTTTACTCGTGGTTTGTTTTCATGCTTGGTTGTTCAACATGTCCATCTACCATTGGCTAATCAGAAAGCCTACTAGTTATTCACGATGAATCGTAACGACCCATACTGTTTGGTAGACTTGGGCAACGGGATGGCTACCTTACTTACTGATGACTGCAGTGAAGTTGTTGATATATCATGCCCTTCTGTTATTGTCATTTCTCACATATTCATACAGCTTGTTCAACTTCTTCCCCCCTATAAAGCCTTAGATATCTCCAGTTGTCCCCACTATTTGGAATGACTGTTGTGTTTCCCGATTAACAAAATGTTAATGGACCAATAAAGCGGTTTGTTGAAACAACAACAGCAGTAAGGCAGTAATCACTGTGTGAACAAGATATGTGTAGACGATTAGTTTCCACGGTCTCTAAGATCGCTAATCCGAATAGTTATCGATTGACCGATAGACACGCATACAACGCGTGTGGTAGGATCGACGACATGTCACTCGTATATATCATCTCTTCCTCCATTAGTTGACACTATCCGGCCTGAAAACGGTCCACCAGATGATGTTGACGCTGGGATCGGCGCACGGACGGGTTGACAGAGGGTGTTGGTCCAGTATTGTATGCGTCATTCAGGAGGTGGAGATATCGGACATTCGATGTTTCCTGGGCTTGATTTCCGTGGGCGCACACGATCTAGATGACGGCTCACCATTCGACCCTCTTCCGTTTCAGCCTGTATGATTTGTCCGCTAGCACCGTTACAAGACAGTGGCTGGTTGCTGTGTGTCTTCAGTAGGTAGACGCACAACGGCGGGATCAGAATCAACGATGTCTGTCTTTACCATGCATGCTGAAACAGTCTTTTGTTAGTTCCTGATTGAGGAGCTTCATAGACTAAGTCCAGCCGAGTACAGAAACGACTGGACTGCTCCTGATGGATTCGTTGACAAGATCCTGATAAGCAAATAAGGCGTAAGACAGATGCACCCGCACTGGGGCACTAGGTTGTTTCTTCACCATATTCTTCACCGTCTGTGCAGTAGGCTCTGCTGGGCCATTCGCAGTTGGATGATAAGCTGGTGGGGTAACATGATTGGATCCATTTCAAGCAACGCAGTCTGTAAATTCAGCGCTGGTAAACACAAAGCGGTTGTCTGTCACAATAGCTTCTACCAAACCGAATGCTGCGAGGTTTGTACGCAATTTGGTTATTGCACTGGTCGTTGTTGCTATTAGAAGAATGTGAACATCAGTTCATTTGAAGTGGACATCCACGGCTTGTGAAACCAACTGACTTTCGAATGGTGTTTCTGACCATCTTCAATGGTACAGGAGTGACTTGGCGGCTGCATTCTTGTTTTTGGCATTATGTGCATGAACTGACCACCGACACGATGTCACCACTCGGTGTGGGTCACCACACGTAAAAACGTGATGGCGATTTCATTTCCACGATACTTAGGTGAGCATTATGGAATTTATTAGGGATGGATGGTCTCAGTCTCTTCGAAATCACTACACGCGCTCCCCAAAGCAAACATTCATTTCAAAGACCTGTTCCGGTCATTCTCGATCGGAAAGATAGAAGCTCATCAGGTGTCCGTTCTGATCACCCTACCTGCATGTATCGTGTGACTAAGGCTAGCCTAATGTCTCTGTCTGTTTCTCGTCGTATATCTGTCAACGTAATGGGAGAGTGGTTTAAGCACTGAATAAGTTGCACAAATACTTCTGGGATGAATTCTGTATCTGGTAATACCAACCTACTTAAGGTATCGGCGGTACTGTTGAATCGTCCGTGAATAGATTGAATTTTATAGTTGTAAGCAGATAGGGCGTGAGACCAACGAATCGTCCGCAGGGAGGTCATTTATTATCGCGAGAAATATACAAGTAGCATAGAATTGCGGCACCACATGAACTGGTTCTCGGCACATAAAGGTACTGAGCATCGGCAGCCATAGCAACCATGACATTCTGAGACCCGTGTCGTGCGCAAATGTGTTTTTGTTTGTAGTCTCGTTGAAGCACGACCTGTGTATTGGTTTTCCGAATAAACAACCTTTGCGCCATCCGCGTTCTTGGTTCACAACAGTACATTTAGTAGAGCTCGTATTTTCCGCTTCAGTGGTTGTAGGCAAGGACGTAAATCTTCTAGTTCAATCTGCTAGTATGTGTGACCCAAGTCCAATTTTGCAAAATGTTCACCCTAGATAAAGATGCATGTATGTCCTCAATTTTTGCTACGGGATAACAATCCAACGGTAACATTCAGTTCACAGTTATTTTAGTCACCACAAATGCTAACTGTACCGTCGGGTTTTGATACAGGTAATATAGGCGTTACTCAATCAGAATACTGCACAGATTCAATTGTACCTTCATTTTGGAGCTGGCGTATCTAATTTTCGACCTTATTACGAAGGGCGTACCGCAGTGTCCGGGCCTTCCAGAACTTCGTTATTGGTTTCGGCGTGAGTTGCAGATGTACGGCATAATTTCAAAGCTTTCCAAACTTCGTCACGCCGAATAAATTCGCATGTGTACTCAAATTTGTAGATGGTTGTGACTGAGTCTCAGTTCTGTTAACACTTAACAGGTTACGAGAGAGATCTTTATCCAATCCCGGCCCAATACATCTCGACGTGGTCCTTCCGTCACATACAAAAGAATGGAATTCGCCGATAACACATCGTTTGGCCAGTATATGACCGTAAACGAATTTTAGGTGGGTGGATCGCAGCAACGTAAAGGCCGATCCCGTTTCGAGGTCGAATGCAACTTGTTGCCTATCCGCACTTAGCGATACAGTGGATAGTGTGTCCGACGTTGTTCTAAGGCTGTGATTGACTGTTGTATTGTTTATCCACTGAATATTCAAGTCCTCGTCGATTGGATTAGTTGACCTAGAAGTATACTATTTGTAAGTATTGCGGTTAGAAAGACATGAGAACGACAGAGTAGCGAACAAGACTTGTTTTCTGTGTTTGATCATCAGGCTAATTACAACACAATAAATATGAAAACAGTGACTAGGGCAAGTCAGACGGACGGGCAATATAGGTTAGAGACGGTTACGTCAGTAAGAAAGGTGCTTTTCAGATTGTCCACCGAGCGCCAGGGAATCGATAAAAACTGGTGAGATTCCGAATGTTGACCATTGCCGAAGATATTAGCATCCGATTGCGCACCCCTGACCTCTGCGCTCAGAAGTTCGTGCGGACACTTAGCCTCCCTTTGTCCACAACCAATCAAGCTCACGATTTGGAACAGTGACTGCGTAACTGATACCAAACACGTCGTTCACAACCTATATTGCCCGTTTCTCCGACTCACCCTAGTTACTGTGTATTACCGTGCGCCCCGTGGCGCAACATGCCACTTCTACTTGCTAACCCTTGCATCGTAGCTAATTCCGAGGCTACTTGGGTCGGCGAATCGCACTTACTGGGGCTTGCTCATATCGATCATTCTGGCCTATCTGAAATAACCATCATCCCGTGAAGCCCCAAACATGTGCATTCGAGATTTATTACGAATATACCGACGACTGCCGATCTGGAGCTCTACAAGCACTTCGACTGGCACAACCAGACTGCTTCGATCGCCCACTGTCTTGTTAACACTACACTGTCCATCCTGACAAACAAGTTGTTTAACGGGTGAGAATGCAGATTATCAGGAGTGTCCGTGTACACATTTAACCGTACGGAATTCAGTGGACTAGGCCACGAAGTAACTTGAACAAAGCGTGTGCTCACTCGCACCCTTGGTTGGCACAACCGTGTTTTTCCGCAATATTTTATTGCCTCTGCTGACCGGGGACCGTGCGCTTTAGCTCCGAACAAAGTTTGACAATTTCCCTAATGAAGTTTGTTGCAATAAACGAGGAGTTGATAGGCTAATTGAACTAGTCTTACTGACAGTGGTCGACCTGTCTAGTGCTTACTGGATCGTGAATGACAATCGCAACTGGTGTTCGGTGCTTTTCTCGAGGGCTTTCTCCATCCTACTAGGTATCCCGCAGTGCTCTGTTAGCCTCCATTCATAAGGTTGCTTTGTACAATGTCCCAGTACTTCTGGACGTGCAAGATGGACCCGAAATTGGAGAAGAACCCCTGGTCCGATGTGGGGAACGTTTTTCTGGGCAGTGTTTGAGCCATGTTTGGTGACGCCTGCGCACCTGCCTTCTTTTCCTCAATATTTCGGACTACTTATGCGTGTTCATAAGTAGCATTCAATTATTATGAACATGGTTATCGCATGCGCGGCTTGCTTGCAAGAAATAAAATGAAGTCCAGTATCATTGAGTCGTAGATCAGTTCCAATCCCATGAGTGTTTATGCAGCGAAAAAATGAATATGATTGTTTACATACTGTCCGATTTTCCTTGTTTTCACGTAGTGAGTTTATCTTTTTCGTCTGGCTTGTTACGTTTTCTAGGTTGCTTCATCGTATTCCTGATTTCCTTGCCTGTCATGTTGAAGGTGATGTGTGCTCAGGTTCATCGCGTCTCGGCATCACAGTCACGAGACTCTAACAACATATTGCCGTGTCTACTGACTGCAAGGTCTAGCGAAAATCACACTTCATTTCTTCGTTTTTTGGACAAGATTTGAAACAGAAATTATTTGTCAACTACTCATTTACCGGAATGGCTTGGTTATTCTAGTGAGCCGGTATGTATTGAGTTTTACCTCCTGATGTTACTTGTCTTCTGATGTTGACTCTATAACAAGTTCATTGACCGTATTTGTCGGCATCATTTTGAACGGAGCACCAACTGAAGAAACGTCAATAAATCATCCTTGACGATTGCCATCCAACCTTGGCTCCGGTGTCCGCCCAACTCGCCAACATTGTTCATACTCTCCATCGTTTGTCGAATTAATTACGCATATCACAGCGCTGGTGCAATGAAAGAGTAGTTATAGCCGGAAAATCCTATACTTCTGAAATGTTCATTTAGTATGGAACGACTTTATATTCGGCGTAACGAAAATCCTTATAATAAATACCTCATTACAAAGCGTGAGTGAACTATCTACACATGCATGTGTTCATTGTAACTCAGTGTAGAAAGTGAACCATAGCTCATCAGATCTCATCTACCAATGTGTGTGTCACAGGGTTCACGCACATGACTAGAATTCACAGCTGTCTCTTGCCGGGTTTGTTGAGCTGAGTACATTATGTGTACCGCTCACTGGATATGCCTGTTCACAGTACACCACACTACCGGTACTTAACCAACGAGCAGCCAGAGACACTTGAGCGTTTGACCCACACGATTGGCCTTAGCGCATTGCCTGCTTTTTCTGCTGTCTATTGTGACCCTGCGGAATCGCTCTCTGTTCACAGGTGGTCGACCTAGTTGCACCGTATAAAACTAAAACCGTATAAAACTAATATCGCCGCATATATGTTGTTCTCTCTTGTTCTGTTAGGTGCATGGCGTTGTGTTAAAAATGTTCCCCCGTTTTAATTGTTGTACCTGGTAGTGTCCGAGATCACTGAGAGCAACTTTTGTGCCGTGACTTCATGGATGGCAAAGTGGGTTGGCCACATGACTTCAGTTGTTCGATAGAATGACCGACGGCATGATGCGCACGGGTGTATATATGTGGAAGTAAGGTGACTGAGTGGTCTAGTGAGCTAACTGCAAATGCGCAACCGGTAATTGATACTACATCTAGTTCATTTTAATTTCAGGCTTGAAAATATAAATTTATTGGCAGTAACTGTACATTTAGGCTGAAAATGTCTTCTGGAATACATGATGCGTCGCGTTAACCTGAAAAATAGTGGATGACACGACGACCGTGCGCAACTTCAGTTCAAGACAGAACGTCGATTTATCTCAAAGTCATGGTGGCGCAGAGGGGGTGGGGTTGAAGCACGAGTCTCCTTAGTCAAATGGTACTTATCTTTGTTGCACGTATCGAACTGTTTACCTCTTGAATTTGGTCTTGTATGTCATGTAGGTTCCCTGTTAGCAACCACACAAAAGTAGATAAGTCAAGGCAAATCTCAAGGCTAGTTGGGTGTCTGGCAAATTACCGGGGGTCTGCTAAGCGTCGTTGGTCATTTTGACTATGACTCAAGCTAAATCTGCACCCTTGTTGGTCCCCATGTAAGTCCACAGGCAACACTAGTAGGGTACGTGGTACGAAAATGCAAACGTTCGGCCGTACACAGTTGATATCAAATCGTAAGAGGTATATTTTTATGTTTGCACATGACTTCATATTCGTATTACGCCTTGTGTCGAATCGCTTAGGGAGTTGAACGATGTTGAACAGGTAACCTCAACTTACACAGCCTGGCACATTCAGTCGCCCACTTGATCCCCCTGCGGGTGCACAAACTAAAGCGAATAATCTACAACAAAGGACGACGAATTATTTCAGAATTACTGATGAGTAGTCGGGGATTTGGTTTGTTTTCAAGTTGACCATCACTCACATTTGATCGCAGCGTTCGCATTCAGATAGACTTTCCAGCCAGCCCCTTTCGAAAAGAAACACCAGACTCGAGTTCCGCTCTCATTAGAGCTCGTCAGTGGTGCATATCCTTGCCATGGCCGGAGTTCAAATCCCGGCCGTGGCAAGGATATGCACTACTGACGAGCTCTAATGAGAGCGAAACTCGAGTCTAGTACTTCTTTTTGAAATAGGCTAGCTTGAAAGTCTATTTCAGAATTGTTGTAAGCACTGGATCAACCACGGAGAAGCTGCGTTCCGAAAAATTCTAGATATCCCACTGCGAAGTGAACAAAAGTAAAACGTTTGCCCAGAGGAGTAACACGTCTGGTCCCCGAATCAAGACTGATTAGTAGTTGTCAAAAGTAGTCGTCAGGATCACCGAATATTAAATTAGCGCGGTGGACTAAAGGTCAGGTAGGCAATAAACATTGACGATTTTGTGGAGTTTGTTTCGATAAGCTTTGTCTATCTTTTCGGACCAAAGTTGTTCCCCTGAGAAGAAGTCGGTTTTAGTTGGAAGGTGTAGTTTCGTTCCTAGAACTATAGCTTACCAATCGATTTTCGACTCTTACCGTCGTTGTGCGAAATTGTCTCCTACCATTTGCTTTCAGTGTTGACTTCTGATTCCTAGCCAATTTATTGACACCAGTTTACTGTTAGTCTTTTGATATCTTAGTGTAAATTGTACGAGGGACACTTAACCGTCTTCTTTCCCTTATATCTGTACTACGTCGTCAAGCGCTGCCGTCAATATGAGAACTATTCACATCACATTCTGCATTCTCTCACTCGTCAACACGCTCTTGTATCTGATTTAGCAGGTTAATATCAAGTCGTCGAGACCAAAATGTATCGTCTGTAGTTAAGTATTGTTGCAGGTGTAAATATAGCGCGGTCAAAGCAATGTTTTCAATATTCGGGCGATGTGTGGACTATTTTACTCTCATTACAACGGAGCTCCACGACTCGTATCTTAGTTACGTGACTGGTTCTAATTCGTTTGCAACCGCTATAGTCAGATGTCAGAAAGTCACAGAGGGGGGATTTCCAACACATTCAGGTGAATACTGGTTATTTCATTTCTCTTTGCTTTGTTACTCCCCTCATTACATTTCTTCTTATCGAATGCGGGTGGTTATCGAAGAACTAGTACTCATTGGGGTACGTCCACCTGTCTACCTCGGCTGCATGTTACTGACTTTCGACGTACAAACTTGCAGCTGGATTGCAGTTACGATAGAATGTGTGCTACGTCGGTTTATGTAAATCACTCACTTTTCTGCAAGCTTCCAAACTTGAGTATTCATTTTGTTCACTTCCGACTAATTCATCACTCCAACTCTTTTTTATGCGTTTGACACTGCTACATCAATTTTTCGAGTTGACTGTGTAATACTGCTGATCATCATCTGTCCAATGTATTAGCTTGTCGCGTTTCCGGTTCTACAGATGCTTTGCAGGTGTTCGCTGCCGTGTGACCTGTTAGCCTGTATATGAACTGACTGCCCTCAGGCTGTCCGAACTTAGATGGGAGTAATCATAACAACTAGGCTTGAATCAGCGACTGTGTGGTTGTCAGTCGAACATCGTTACCACTGAGCTACAACGAACTTCGGCTGGTGATTTTTGCTAGCATCTCGTTGGAATATTGGACGTAGTCCATATCAGGCCACCAGTTTACGCATTGGTTACGTCTGGAAATTTTTAAGAAATGCTTCGTAATATTCATTCTCAAGTAGACGCTTCTAGGCAACGACCCCCCATGTGTTGACTAAGTGCTTCTTCAGGGTCAGTTTGAAACTCAGTGGGATTGTTCTTCGTTGTGCTCACTTTTAGACTGGCACTTCGCGAATGGCTTCACCCTTACCTTACTCATCCGTTGGGCATGGGTCGTCTGAACGAGATTGAGGGTGACGAATTTTACGTTACGTCCCAGGCATCTGTTATGATGTTGTGACTAGTGTGGTTGGCGAAGAGTTAACTAACTCTGATTGGGCACAGTCCATGAGCTCTCCAGTTTGCACTGCTTACGGCTGCAGAAGCTCGAAACTGTTGAGAAGTAAATATTTTTATGAAAACAGGTGGAGTGCTAGTGGAAGACTAAAAGTCGCCAACTTGAATAGTGTGTGAGCTCGGTAAGAGTCACCAACATTGTACGTGATTTGGCTGGGTACACTGGTTAAGGTCCTCACATTAAGCAGTCACACTCAATTCAACGTATTCTTTTCTCTGTCAGGATGCCTTTGCTACGATGGGGCTTTGCGTGGTCTTAAGAAGGTTTATTTAGGTGTAAATACTGTGGATGGTCCACCCTCAGGCAAACAGTGACAACTTATAGTCTAAAAAACTGCGATTATCACGTTCTATATTCACTTTGTAATAACCACGAACAGGTCGGATCACCCCAACATCTTGAAGCAGAATGCTTGTGACACTGTGCCACTTATAATTATTAGTAACGTGATTAGGAGGCTGACTTTTTGGAAAGATAGTCTGCACGTAATTCAGTCTTCCTGCTCCTGGTGACAGCGTTTGTTTTCGGGATTGCTGACTGCCGTACGTTTCAGTATTAGGGGACGCGTTAGGGAATTACAAGTTTTCACCTGACAGTGTCTTTCTTCTCAGGCTTGTGGATGCCCGCAGGCTGGTGTACTGTTTGATCTATGAGGAATAAGTAATCAACTGTTTGACCACAGGTTTTTTTTCAAGTTGACCATTACTCACATTTGATCGCAGCGTTCGCCTTCAGGTAGACTTTTCAGCCAACCTCTTTAGAAAAGAAGCACTAGACTCCGTTTTACATACTACTTCATTTATGGACTGGCGTTTGCAAAACTACTCAGGCTGTAATGAGGATTAAAACTTTGGTAACCGAATCCCATTGAACAAGGGTGAACGAACAATGCGAATAGATTGCCTCCCAAACTGCGATCTATAAGAAGCAATAAAAGCATAGACAAAACAGATTTCGGCTGCATTAGTGAGAATAAATGGCCCTGAGGCTGTGTGTGCATGAAGAAATACTTTTATCTCAAGTTAATCACCATCTCAGCCACGGCTTGGGATGTGAGAATTCTGGCAGCCAAACGGTGTTCTTTGGGTTACGTTTAACCTAACCCTAACAAAGACTAACTGTGCAATTATCGATCGACGGCCTGATGAAAGTGTTATGCATGAAACCAATAATAAATGTTTTTAGATGTTTGTTAGGTACTTTGGATACTGACCAACTGTTGTCCTTCACAATCCATAGGTTTAACTTCATTATTAGTCGGTTTCGTGTACGATTTATTGCCGGGTGACGTTGTACAAGCTTCGTTTCCGGTTAAATATGCTGATTTCGCGTTTTCACAGCTTTTGCTGAACAACCATAAACCTATTGGATAGCACGCGCCTGTTACCCTCCTTCCGGCTGAAAATCTAGCGTGTTTTCATGGACAGCCTGGTTTGTTTTAATTGCACCTCGTTTACACCTGATGATTATTCTCATCGGTTGCCTATTGTTAACGTCATTACTTGGAGCGCTCTCGAATTCGAGTGTACTCAGGTTGTAGGCTTTTTGTTCTATGGTGTTTTAATGCACATTCAATTACTAACAACGTTTTTCTTCAAACGTTGAGTCTATCGATGGACACCTCTTAGCTCCGTATAGTTGAAAATGTGGGTATGTTGAATATGCTGAGGTGTGACTGCTACCATAGTTATCTCTTCTCTCTCCTGTATTTTAGTTGAATATGCTGCGGAATCTTTGGACACGTTATCAGGTGATTAGCTTCCGACATTCTAGAAATTGTTCTTCCGTTGGGTCGGAAAAGATCGCTACTCCATTTGTTGGTGAAGACGACGAAGCGAGTCAGATTCAGCTGGCATCCCCAACTGGTTCAGCCTTGTTTCCAGAGAGCAAATATTTTACTCCTTTGGTTAAACCGGATCCAAAGTTCCATTGGGACGATATTCAACAAAGTCTGAACGCCCGTGGCATCTCACATCTGTTTAATTTGGAGCAGCTGGTTAGGTGGTTGTATTTTTGATACGTATTTTATACTTTTATTTTAGAGAGATTTAAAGCGACAAATTGAAGACATTCGTGAACAGATTGAATTCGTTGGAACCAAACGTAGAGAATATCAGAAGGTCTATGAGACGACAAAACAGGTGAGTTTCAAAAATATCACTGATTTCTTCCATTTGTTGGTACGTTGTTGAACTACCAGAGGTCAAATACCCAACTTCGAAACACTTGACTATTAGTCAAGTGGTACGTAGAAGTATAATCTAACGTTTTTCATTTGCGACAGAAGTTCACACGCCGTAGAAATTCGTATCCCAGGGAACCTAATGACCGCGATTTAAGCAACCCTTACTGACAAACATTAAATTAATCGGTAACAAGAAAATACTAAAGCTAGATTAATGACAAAATTACCAGGGGAGATCACGAGGAATTTTCCTCTCTAAGCACAACGCTCCACTCATTACCGGCCGAAAATCCTTCAATCACAACACGCACAGCCATGTCTGACCTCCTAACTGCTATGATCCCGAACACCGAGGGACGCAGGAGTTACATTGGTCTGTGTACATTCTCTCTTCCCCTGAGGTTCACGAGACTTACACCACTCCTTCAAGCTCATGCACTACCTTTTGACCCACACTGCACATCCTTCCAATGTTTCTCTTCAAACGGCCTCTCACAGTTCTTATTGTTAACACTCCCATCAACCTATCCTGATATGCGTCGCAAATGGTCAGAATTCCTAATGGGCGAGTATCTTTAGAGGTCGATTTGGAAGCCACAAGCACCAATGCCCTCGACTGAGAATTGTGCTCACGATTTACCCAGTTTCGCTTACCTCCTTCCATCTATCCCCTCCAGAGCACGGTGACAAGATGCTTGGTTTTCTTCTGTGAGCGAATGATGGGTCTAGTCTGTAAGACCGCATCCAGAAGTTTTTCCGAGAGTCTGCATGTCAATCGGGATCAAGTGGACAATTTTTCACACCGCATTCATACTCGATGCGGTATTTTCCTCTTGACTAGGTCTAAGGAAGCCACTTTTGTTCGCATATAAACTGGACAGTACATAAACTCCTGTGCGTTTATTCATTCTGCACTACCCGAACAGTATTCATCTGCGCGGTTGTATTTCCACTAGTTCAGTTTAAACAACTATTTCGAAGATTTCGTAGGCGCATTCAAATGAGTCCTTCTCGAACTGAATTTGTGAACATGCACCACCCTCATAACTACCTGTGGTAGATAAAGTAAAATATATACAGCATCGATGCAGCGTTATCACACGTAAATCTTTTGCCACATTGAGAAAAATTCAACTTATTCGTGTGCTTCATGCAGTTGATCCCACTTTTTTGTCCCAGCACCTTCGGTGCTAAAGGACTGAGCCTCATTGAAGTCATCTTTTCAAAGAGTTTTCAGGAGTAGTTTAACTGACAAAAGGTAGAATCATCAGATTCAACCTGTCACACACAGAGGACATTGGTGACCTATTTTGCTACCCTGACGTATTGGTCAGGCTTGTGCAGTGAAACGATCCAGAGGGCTATGTTGATTAGGACATCGTTTTTTTCCAGGGTTGGGATCCCTTCGTTTACCCCCACTTCTACGGACTAAACGGCAGGGAAATGTTAGGAGTTATGGTCGCCCTGACAGGCCAGTCCACTCATTTTTGCATTGCTCCTCTCTGCTGCTAATCACTCCCGTTTTAAGGCAAGAACGCCTGGTGAACATTGGCGTCTTCAACGTCCGCTTTTTTGACGAATAGGTCAACAAGCTGCTCTGATGAGCACCCTCTTCAGTCTTGAACTAGATAAATGTTGTGTCCCCGAAACACGCTCTTAAAATCTTAGCATTTGAATTCCTCCTTGGGTAATGCTGTGGGTTAGTGGTTCTTTCTCATGGTTTCTGATTGCAATGAAACCAAAGGTCATGGAGTGCGGACTGGACTTAGCTCCAAGATTTAACGGAGCCTGATCGACTGGCTCCCATTAAATGGTCGTCTGTATGTAATCAGTCTTAGCACTTTCGTCAAGGTTTGTCGACAAGGACCGGAAAAACATTGTTTGTCATATTTGCGTATCATCTGATAGACCATGGTTCACATGTTCTCAAGGGCACCTTCTGCGATGCCCAAACGTTCGGACATCGCTGTGCTCGCTGGTGTAGTGAATGCACAACTTGGTCGCCTGGTTACAGACGAGAGGCTGGTTGGTGGTGTGTTCGGTGGCTGTGCGTGACTTGCTTACACTGACGATCGACTCTCACAACTATACGCATTTCACGGACGCCGCATATGAAGTAGCGCATTTCGGTACAAACAATAGCGATGCGGCACGTAGAAATCATTCTGTGCAAGTTAATCATAAGCGAGAATGGATGTTATGGTCGTCAGCTACCCTATTAAAGACTTTCGTTCATTTTAGAGTAACCACTTCGGATCACATCATGAGATCGTTCGTGTACACTTTGTTTTGTCCATTACACAGTGATCATCCGCTCACGAACATAAATTGCCCAGCTGGAAACTGAGAGACGAGAACAGACGAAACTCCTGTCAAACGTCACTGGCAGCTAAACTGCCCGGATCATAACAGTCGAGTGGCTGAAAGCAGCATTGGACGAAAATATCGACAGCTGTGCGAGCCTGGTGGAAAGGAGCACTACACTAACGACAGAAGTTGGTATGTGCTAATTCTGCAGAACTTTTGAGTAAACTTCGACCGATCCCCCTGTTTCCGAATGTGGCTCAACAAGATCGCCGTCAACTGAAAGACAAACATAGGAAAAGTTTGTAAGGACCAGGTATCCTACTTTTTCCAGCGAGCCGAATAGATGCGGAAGGCATTTTTATCGTGAAACACCCGGACCCTGTCTTCCCTGATTGTTGGCTGCATTGGCCATGAACAAGTTGATATTGAGCCTGTATGTGAAAAAGATGGCTCATCAATTTGAAACCATAACCGCAACGGAGAAACTGGTGTTGATAGCTTCGTCGTGCATACAGCATACAGATTGGTCCGATAAAGCACCTATATCCCGTTCAGCGTACGACGACAAATTAACGAACAGCTGATGAACAACCGAATTCACCCTCGTGTCGGTGTGGTCAGCAGCCCCCCTGTCACGAACAGCTTCATTCGTACAAGCATTCTACACGGGGTGTAGTAACCCACCAAAAATAATAAGTCACTATTGCTGACTTCCATTTTGATTACTTACTTACCTTACTTACCTACTTCCATTTACTTTCGAAACGCTAAAATGCCTAGAGCACGCGCATGACTGGAACAAAAACAGACGTCCGGAATTATCGGTAGACAGATAGATGGATGAAGACAAACAAATGGGATTCTGAAAAAATTGTTCAGTCAATCATCCACAAGGCGTGGACGCAATGATTCACATAGACAAACCAAAGAGGGCGGTATCCTCGTAAACGCGAGTACGTGGGTGGAAACGAATCTTTAGTTAGTAGGATTAAAACGTGCAAACTACCTTATCAAGATACCTGTTAAAAGTGCTTTTGGAGGCGTGCATCAAGCTAAAACAATAGTGAAATATCACTGAGCGTACAATCATACAACAGTGGTGTGATACCGTGAGGTGTCATGCTCAGACGAACAGGGGCCATAACTTGTGTTGAGGAAGAATGCGTGATCAGTTAGACAGCCGTAGTACATGACCGACCGATGTGGTGGGAGATGTGCGTCGTGTTTCCAACAACACCGACGGATGAGCGAAAGGATAGAAGCGGCTGACCTCGACCACCTCTCTATCAGACTCACATCATCACTTGCAACTTGTGCCCGTGACACCAGCCTGTTCGATTGGGTCTAAAGAGAATGATAATCATCCAGGGTTAGAGACACTGTCAATAACCCAGAAACAGACGAACAGTGACCCTGGTCCAAACAGTCTAAATGCGATTTATCGCATACAAGTGTTAGACTAGCCAACCCACAGTCCTTACGAAAACCCAGCACAGAGTCTCCGTGACACGCTCACTCAACTCGTATGCAGTGACGTTACGGCTATATGGCGGGGTGATCTAAAACTGAGGATGGAATAGTCTCAGTCTAACCCAGTAAAGTTAAATCGCAAGAAGCAAAATGAAAAGAAGTGATAGAATTCTGAAGCAGAACCGAAGAATTACGTCCTACTGGCATTAGTTCCAGGATTACTGGGACCACCTTCAATTCGGGATCTCCAGAACAATCGACAGACAGGTCCTATCGTCTGTTCAAGACTGACCACTATGTTCAGGACGATGTTGTCCTGGATGTCGAGATGGGCTTTCCAAGAGACCAATTCCGAATCAGACGTGCACTTCTGTTGTCTCAGAATTGCAAGCTGTTCTGTGCTCATGCCCCCATCATCACAGTTTGCAAGTTAGTCTATCTTTTTAGTGAACTAAACAACGTTCATCGCAAGGTGATGTGTACCGCACAGGGATGCTTGCGATCACTGAGCCGTTGGTCAAGTAACCAACGTTCTTTTTACATGTCGCCTCATTTCCTTCAGGGTCGCCTCGCCAAAGATCAGAGTGCTCACATGTACCTACTTTTAGGCTTCACTCTGTGTGGAAGAGACGAACCGTCTTGTGAGAAATTGGGGGACGGCAAATGTTTGATTAGCGAAGGTGGATTTGGAACGGTCCAATGAGTACACCTCATGTTTATCGATCTGAACCTGTGCGATCCACCATCTGTTCATCGTGATGATTATGAGACATACTGGAGTGATTTTCAATCAACGTTTCCTAGAGCGTTACCATGTATTATGATAGTGTCTATACTGTTATCTTGGTAATCACCTTTCAAATGAACTGGCTTCACATCAAGTGGCACTCACCTCGACTCAACGTTCGTCGCGCCACGGTGAATAGGTTTAAATGGAACTGATTCCACATGCTTATATGTCAACAGTATGTACAGTAGCAGATGATGTGTGCGTCG
>QNGE01002435.1:0-25200 GCA_008508345.1 Paragonimus westermani
CCTTCCCGCCCCATACTTTCATAGTGTCCGCCAGTTTGGATCATAACATTGGATTCTCCTTATTTTGGGTTTCCGAGAAACATGGGGTTCATTTTCATGCTAGCTTACCATTTGGTTAACTAGCATTGACCGGCTGGACACAACGGCTTGCACTCACACGCATTCATGTCTTATTCCCTCGAATTTACGTTGGATGCATTGTGTGTTAGTGGCTCATCTGAACGGAAGATATCCATGATCCATCAAGGTTCTACTGGCGTTATTTCTGCTGGTTATCGTACACCAGAAGGGTTGAATAGGTTCAAAAGTTTACAGCGTCTCGGGAAGTATTTGTGGTAATCATCGACGAAATTAATATTACATTCACTAGGATAATTAAGTATGCACCTGACATTTGGGTGTTGCATTGCTTACGCTAATTTCCATCATTTATTACGTTCCCGAGAACACCGCGTCGCTGCTCGATTCTCTTATCTGTAATTTTTTTTACCGAAAGGACAACATTTGACTCTGGGTTTAGTGTTCTGGGAGTGAACTGGTATTCAAGTGAAGTCTTTCTGACACTGTAAGTCCCCGTAGTCTTGCGTTAGTTTCTGCTTATTACACTGTTGACAGTGTTCAGATTGATGGTGTCGAGTTTCCCAAATCTAGTTACGTTGTAGAGCACGTAACAGCAAGCACCTTGTTGTCTCTATGGCGAAAACCACTGTTCAAACCAACCTTTACGGATATGAACACTCATGTTCGAATGGTCCTGCCTTTCAGATGGTATCCAATCTATGTGATGGACGACAGAAAACATGATTCACCTAGACGCCTCGATGTAAATTATGTCCCACATTTTACTCGCATGTGTGGTAGTGTCCGCATGTTATGATCACTACTAGGTTTTTATGTTGAAAGTTCGGGAACCGCTCTATTTTGTACATTTCGCTGTAGCCAACGGTCCTTGGATTGTGATTGATGAGACCGATATACGTGTGGTTGTTTGAACTAAAGCACTGCACATGAGCGACAATCGTGAGGTTTACAATTACGTGGCAAATATTCAGTGAGTTGTGCGTTCGAGGCCTGTTGTTTTTGTTCACTCTTTTGGCGAACATATCAATTGAAACTTTTGGTAATCCGAGTTTCCTGAACACTCACGCCCTCTGCTCCGTGACTGGTAGCGACCGGTCTCAGAATTGTGGGAGTGCCTGCAATTTCTGACTTACTGTGGTAAACGCAACATACCTACATGCTAAGCTGGACATAATATTTGGGGAAAAGATGGGATTGTAATGTGTACTTGAACGAATTCGATATTCCTCAGGTAAGTCCAAGATGGTCCGAAACGCAGAATCGTTGAAAGACTGAACGCAAATTACGCTAACATTACAAGTGGCTTCTCATTGAGACTAAACGTTAACAGAACGTAGATTCAGACAGGGAGGTTTGCTGCCGAGTTGTCAAATGCATGCAAACGAGCCGTAAGGGCATGGTACGAATTAACGAACATCACACAAATAAAAGGGGCCAGATACATCGAGTGGCCACCTTAAGTGCACTCACCTATTAACCTTCCAGTAATGTGACCCATTAATCTTTGAATTACTTCGAAAATATGGCGGGTAAATCTGATGTAGCTTAACATCAATACAAAGTGTTTCATATAGATAACTGCCAGTTCAATGGTTAACTACAAACACGAGTATGAGTCTGTGCAAATACGGGGCTACTTCTCCGTAAGCACTGACTGGTTTTTAGAATTCCACGTTCAGCACATGAAGGCTTCTGCGGTAAAACAGCTACTGTTATGAATTGGAATGTTTCTTCTTTTTAGAAATGTACCCATTTACGTTTTAATCGATTCTGTTATTAAGTCTAACATTTAAAGTACGTTACCTGGTTTCAGTGGTTCCAAACCGGAATGTTGTCCAGACTGTCCGTATACAGGCAAACCGTATACAACCTCCAGTATCCAGCCCAATGGATATCGGTCTATGGAGTGCTGTTTTAATCACTCATCTTCTAGAATGCTTTATTTCCATAGGCTCCGTAGCTGTGTCTACTGACGGATTTATATAATCGGTCGTGTGCATTATGAAACAGAATTGAATCAGATGTGCATCATGAGTTCTGACTTGTTTACAAGCACTGTTCGATAGGATGATGAGTTACACTGTTTTGTAAACAGCTTTTTCCTCCGTATGACTGCGAGACAGTTTATTTGCCGTGTTTTTGTCAACTCTATTTCATCTGATTACGTGTTTGTTCGAGCTGTATCATGGAGAACAGAGCATGGGTGTTTGATGGTAAACAAACGAAATGTTCTCGACAGGGAGATTGCGCACTCACTTCCATTTTACCTAGAATGCAACGGATTGTGTATTTTCCAATGTGAAGATGAAGAGGGAATAAATAGGATAGAACATTAACTACAGTGAATTGATGACATTCTTAATGATAATTAATTTTCAACTATTCGACTACTTTTCAAGTTGACCATCACTCACATTTGATCGCAGCCTTCGCATTCAGATAGACTTTCCAGCCAGCCTCTTTCGAAAAGAAGCACTAGACTCGANTTGAAAATAAACCAAATCCCCGACTACTCATCAGTATTCGAATACTGTTTTTACTCCCAATGCTATGAATGTTGCGGCACCTTTTATGTGATTGTGTGGTTGATCAGCATGTGAACGAAAGTGGTCACAATCACTCTGAGGACAGTGTTGTGGATCGGTGAATCTTGTTGCAAATTCATAAGTAATATAGTTGCCTAAGCCTGGAGGATAGGATACGGAAAATCTATTACTGTATTCGGGATAAACAGTCACACTACGCTACTTGTCACTAGTCAGGTGAAAGCACGTATTTTTAGGTATTGATGTAACCGGGGAAATACAAGAACGTTAGGATGCACTACGGAAATAAATGGTGTTTTCCGAACGGCAACTCAGCATTGTTGTCACATGCAAATGGGCGCTTGTGACCCAGGTGTTGTTGAAGCTGTTTATCGGCCATGCTGATTTTCAAATGTGTAGTTTTCGTTCCACCCGCGTCTTTGGCTCACAACACTACTTCCTCCCCTGATTCACTGTCACGGTCGTTCCGTCTAAGTAAAACTAGCCACTTAAATGAAATCACGTGAATTTACCAAGGCCAAACTTGTTCCGATCCGTCTGCCATGACGAACTGTTATTTGATTATTTGCAAATTGATGGATTCATAATAGGAGTGCTTATCCACAAGGGAATTTTGCAGACTCCATATTCAGTTCTTCATGAGCTGGCTCTTAGTCTTCAGTTTAGCACAATGTCAATATTAGTCGCAACCATGCACAGAATTTACGGTATATTCCAACTAGCAACACATCCATCCTTGACATTTTTCGTTTCATGAGATTCGTGTACACCCTTGATTTAGTAATTAGGTCATGCCTTAAATTTGCGCATGTTTGATTCCAGTCTTACTGACTAAATGTGGAATCGATTTCTGTATGAAGAAGACACATTTCATTGTTCGAAAAGCTCGCGGAACAGTTGCTTATTGCCAGTAATGCGAACTGTCATTGTACAAATAGCCCAGTATGTCGCGATCAGAATGCAGAGATGCAACCCTCTCGTAAAGAGAGTGCATTTTTCAGAGCAAAGTGTTAAGGTGTAGTAATATGAGATTACACGAGAGAGGGAACGGTTGCATGCAGGAATCAATGTTTTAGTTGGCAAGTTTCGTTTTCGATCACGATAAACTTAGTGTATAAACGCAACGTAGCCTCTGATCTTCAAGAGTAGATTTAAGATACATCTGCTCTAATGAGAATAGTTATACTCAAAATGACCTTATTTCACACACTACCTGTAGAACAGTTGTGACTCCATTGCCTACAGGCTAACTGAATCTCTGATCGATTTTGATAAGCATAAATAATTTGATTCATATAACCAATCATAAACCAGAACTGGAACGTGAGTTGACAGCTGTAGTTATTAATCGCTCGGTGACAATATCGACGTTGGAAAATTAATGAACACCCTTCCTAACTCTCGGTCACAGTTATACATTGGTTGTCTAATCTCACCTGTCTTGTATTCATATGCAGTTAAACTTCAACAAAGTCAACTAACTGTGCACAAAACTAAAAACCCACCTAGGTTTCATTTGGTGTTACTGTTCAAGATGAATGCTAAATTGAGTGACCTTGACTTTAGCCCTGAGATCAATCAGTGGCTACTGACCACGCACGTTCTCCGGTAAGCGAGACAGGTTCAGAATTGTTCGCATATTTTTGTTAGGCATATCCTCGAATCGGTCATTTTGATCAGTTCTCGAATAAGCGACTTTTACTTAGGTAGTACAGATCGGCAGCTATCTTAGCGACCAACTGAATACGTCCTGAAATGGTTGAAATAATTGATTACAGATAACTACCAAATAGATGGACCCTCCATTTGAAATCCACCGTCGTCGGGTACTAAGCACACACTGCCAACAGGTCACCCGCTTAGCTCTTTCAAGATACGGTTGCGCAATTGGAATCCGAAGTTATTGCATTACGACGAAGCCATGTTGATCCAAACTAACCAGTCTCAACCGACTGCACACAAAAGTGATTGCCATCTTATTTATTACGTAAGACATCTATGGATATATGTGAGCGCAGTAATTTGCTATTTGAAGTGTATAGTCTGCTGGGTTTACGTATACGACCAATTGTAACATCGCATTATGTTTTCTTTATGGTCTGATGAAATTGTTAAATAAAACCCGGTATTTCGAGAAGTTGAACAATCAGTAGATGACATTTGGGTTTATTTGTAAATAAAAAAAGAAGTAGGGATATGTGGGTTTGAGATAGCTGTGTGTGAATATATGCATTAGCCAAAGATAACACAGGTTGTTTGCGGTGCTTACATATCATGATGATGTATGGTATAGTTGTCAGTGACTGTTGACGTGTAAGCGAGCTTCTCTAGTTCTAGCTAGCTACGCCCGTACTTAGTTTCTGATTTGAAGTAGACGGTTGGGAGATTGTATGAATCCCAAAGCAATCAAGGTGATAATTACAGTCACCTGATACAACCCGACGTGCTTCTTGACTTCCGGGCTCCGGCGCTATCGGTCGACCGCAATGGGCACACCTAGGGGCATATCGTCGATGAAAGTCGTCCAAACAGTGAAGTCTTCCGTGTACGTCTATGGTAAATGGTCGAGAGTCTAAGCGCCCGGCACAAACAACACATACGAAACAGTTTGGATGATATGGTAATCCCAAAGCATGTACAACATGCTCTCCAATGGGCCTTCTACAATTGGAACACATCTCAACCGCTCCATCCCGTACACAAGCCGGACAGAGAAGACGACGGGGGATATGATAATAAGCGTCAGGTCTTAGCGGGGCTGCACATCGGTAACACGTAAAACAAGCTATGTGTAACCGAACTGACAGGGCCCCCGTCAGTGTGACAACGTTGCTACCATTATTGATCGCGGACATGTTTGGGTTCAAGGTTGTCCCTTCCGGAGGAATCAGTGGGCGTCGACAGCGAAAGCATGAATTCTGAGTGATACTGGAAGTCACGATAGTGCTACCCGCTCCGCTTACATCAGAGATGTTGTGTACACTGGAAGTAGAACCCGTGGGTGAGTTGGTCGAGGAGCTGCCAGCAATGGATGTAGAGTTGTTAACCGATGCACCAGTAGTCAAGGGACTCCCACGACCTCCATTCAGGCCCGTTCCGACCGCACCGGTGCTCATGCCCAAATGTTGTTGCAGACGTCCGATTTGGCTGTTAAAACTTATCGGTGTACTAGGGCCACTACTACGTCTGAGACTGCCAGCTAAAACAGAGGAAGAGGGAGTAATACATTTACTGTCTAAATTGTTTAATTTGCAAACTAAGTGTGAGCACAGACTGGACGCATTCTTCGTAACAGGAGAAAAAAGAGATGTGCAAACTCAGTATTACTTCACAAGGAAATTTTCAAAACCGATCAATGGTTCATAATTTAGGGTCTGCTCACGAATGATCTTTGTTGGTCACATTCCACTTTTGGCTTGAAAGCTTACCAGGTACCAATCTTGAAAACACTCCGAATCAACATGATGTTGATTAATAATGCATCAATCTGAGAGTAATCGAAGGACGATGTTCAAGACTATGTTCGAAAAGCCAACTACAACACACTAACTTTATCTGGAAATGTAGGCAAATAGAATCAGAACACAGATATGCTGGTGCTACGGTAGTTTGTCTTTGAGTGGATGGAGGTAACTAGGATCCTGAGCACATAACCATTGTTTTATCACCCCATCCATCTATGTAAACCATGTTTACTAATTCAAGACCGACCATCATGTATCCGAGTGTAACAACTACGCATGGCCGCAGCACAAGTACCGATTGTCCCAAACTCTGTCCCGATGCTAAAACGCGGAGTCCGAACCAAAAGGTTTACCGAACGAGCACGTCTCCTAACAGAGTTGGGTGAGCGAACGGGCATAACACACGGCTGAAATCACAACCAGCTCAACTGACTGTCAGTGGGGTTGTGTACGCGCGTTTCCAGTCGAGTCACTCGGCCTCATTGGCCCAGTGCTTTGGCCACCACGGTCCACGATCGATAACACCTGGCTGCCCATACACGTCCTTGTAAGCGCTTCAGCGCTTGAGAGACAATGCTGGACTGGGAACCAGGATGCATCTGTGAGTGCAAACAGATAAAGTATAAACATGATGTTTCCCAAACGGATCGTTCCATCACAGCAGTTTTTTCACCAACCGATAGATAGTAGAAAGCTGCGTTTATGAACGAAGCAAATTTACAAATCACTAGGAGACTGATAAAAACCTAACAATCTTCCCGTATAGTCATTTGCACACCGTGTTGTGTTTAAGTTCATTAAGTCATTTGTGGACTTTGACGTGAAGCACTGTAGCTATGCTGTGAGAACGATAAGCTTCGCTCAACATGTCTCAGTCTTGTGGCCTCGTTACTGAGCGTTGTCGTTCCACTTCCAGTCAAGATGTTCTATTTGGCCACTTTATCCGTGTTTAAAGCAACGTGTTCCGTTATCGAGATCGGCATGGACAGCACATTCAGAGGTTATACTGTGTTCCAGGATTATGACCATTTTTCGCCCCTCCAGTGTTTGTGGACGTTCTCTGTGGACTGTGCGTTTGGAGTAGTCCCAAAGAGGAAAACGCAGCGGAGTATAGTTTGGCGACCTTAGACCACTACAACCAACTCATCACCCCCCGAATGTCAGATCTACAGATCCTCGTACACATAGTGTATAATGTGGTGCCGCACCATCCTGTTGGACCCAAACGTAGCCGAGTATCTCTAGTTGTTCCAGCACCCGTACAATATTCTGCTGCAGCATTCGCAAATAGGAATGCCTTAATTTGTAAACCGTTATGCAAATGGACGTTTTACCTGTAAAGTTTTCATTAGCAATGAAAGGCCCGACAATGTGTTCCAACAAACCCTGAAAAAAACGTAAGCTTCCGACTATGTTGACGTTGGATCAGAGAAAACCGATGGGAGTTGCTGATATGCCATAAATGGGTCTTCTGGGCGAATCCATTCGGACAAAATAATGTTTCATCAGTAAATACTGTAGAATACGCGTCCCTTTCTTATAAATACCACGTGCATAATAACTCACGTTTGTCGGTATCCGACATCCGAAGCTCCCGTAATTTGGTCTCTCAGTATGATCGGCACTTGTATCTCTTGATAATTTTGTGTACAGTGAACCTCGAAGTATTACATTCTTGAACCAGCCGACCGACACTATTTCGGGGACTGTTTTTCATATACCGCAGAACATCACTGGTCGAACATCATTTGTTGATGTGCGCGGCCGACCACTTCTTTGCTAGTCATCAACATTGGCCATTGCAACAAACTTTTTTATCAGTCTTCGAACTGGTTGACAGACTACCGATCGCGGCCTGTGCCACATTTTTACCATAGGCCGCATAAATAAAAACCATTTCAATTGTCCGATTACCGATACGTCGTTCTCTCACTTGCGTTCCAGGGGTCTGACCTGGCTCCAGCATGATAGTTCGTTCAGACCGAATTATGTGCGATTGTAGTCTTTTCCCCAATCTAGCACCGTCTCTCAAGCGCTGAAACGTGTGTGAGGAGCCTGGTGTTATCGATCGTGGCCCATGATGGTCAAAGCACTGGGCCGATGAAGTCAAGCGAATCGAGTGAAAATGTGCGTACACTCCCCCAACCCACAATCAGTTAATCCGGCTGTGATTCCAGCCCTATGTTGGGCACGTTCGCTCACCCGATTTGGTAAGGGGGCGTGGCCGTTCGCTACGCTCTTTGATCTGGTCTCCGGATTTTGGTGCCAAGACGTACGATACATAACATTATTGCCATAAGCTGGTTGCCAAATCCCAATCAGAAAAATGGTGTAGCGAACAAGCTCGTTTTCGGTTATTCATCATCAGGCCAAATACATAACATTTATATGAAACAGAGTTGTCATGGGAAAGCGAACAAAACAAATGGCAAGTTCAAGTGAGGTCAGACACGTCATAGGCAAACACGGAGACGACGTTTTGATACGATTATGTCACCCAATCAATTTCACTCGCTTAATCAGTTCAACACTTGGCCCTAGCACTCCGCAATTGACTAGTGTAGGCGCCCACGTCCGCGCATACACCTGGGGGGCTAAAAATTATCCCCCTCGAATCACATGGCACATAGGAAACACGGGCAAAGTGTGTAAGTGTTCCATCACCGGTGTCGCACTCAACTTTTACTCACACTGACAACGACAGTCTAGCACGTACGCATAAACCAGCTCATGCCGCACTCTGACAACCCCGTACAGTGCATGTTCAACAAAATCACAACGTCTGTGTCAAATTACAGTTCTCACATTCTTCAGAGCTATTGATGACTGAACCCAGTCATGTTTGGCAAGCGGTTGCCATGTTGCATGCAGGAAAGATAAAAGATACCAAATCTGCAAAAAATAACCACATAACTATTCAGGAAGCATAGTAATCCTAAACGTCCCCATCGTAGTAGCTGATTTAAAATAACCACTAACAGAGAGGAGAGGTTTCTTCTGAGGACAATGGACAATAGTTTTGATTTCTGTCATACCCTGTGTGGGCTTTCTAAATTTCCGACATCTGAAGTCACCTTACAGCGACCAGCAGTTGACATAGAGATTCAACCTAGATGTGTCACGTGTAACTCTTCTGTAGTTTTCAACTGTCATGCTTTCCTAAACGTGTGATTCACGGACATGCAGTTTTCTTGTCATTAGTTAACACATATATTAATCAACGTCGATTATTTCCAGTACGTCATCGATTTGTTCAAAAGTTTGAATTTTCCACAACCGAATCTCTTCTAAAACTGCTTGAGTTTGGTCATCAACGCTATCGAACAAAGTTAAAAGTGCACCAAAATACAAACATGCTTCAGCTTAGCTGAACGTGTTTTGCGTAGTGAACAAGTTGGCCGTAGTATCCTTTTTGTCATGGGTGCACCATGTAGTTCTTTCATAGATGCGTACTGAAGCATAGTATCATTAGGATGGCTAAACTCCCAGGTTTCTCAAAGCGTATGAAGGCAAAAGTTGTGTGCCTTTTGGCAGGAAATAGTTTGCTAGCCGATCTGGACGTGTCATGAGAGGACACCGCCCACGTCTCAGTTTCACACGCATACACCTACCATTCGCCACCGATTTTCTAGATGGTCTGTAGTAAACACCGACCATCCTTTGGTTAATCGATTTTTATTCAAGCCCACCTGTTTCAATACTTCAACGGGCCTGAAAATTTACCCTAAATGCTGTGCATGGTTGGATAAAGGATGAAAGTCATGTTTATTATGTACCGATCCAGACAGGAACAGAGATCCACCTTTCGCGTATTGCCACTAAGCTGGTCCACCGCACGCTTAAAAATTACTGCATCGACCGGCGTTCGGCATGTTACCGCTGAACTCTTCAATCTATTCTCATTTTACCTGTTTTCAGGTCCTCAAAATTGCTAGTTTCAGAGGATACATATCCATTTCTGTATCAGTTAGAATTATTCGGTCAACTTGATCGCAAAGGGGTTCGATAAGATCTACATCAGTGATCGAGGGAGCCAGAGTAAACAGGTGACAGGATGGAAAAGGTAAAACACACGTACCCGTATGTGTCGAGGGACTTGAGCCTTAGTAACAGAAAGTACTTGGCCATTTTGGCTTGAGTGTATTAAAGACCCGTGGGCACACAGCAATCTCTTGTAGCTCGAACCACTGAAGATACGATCATGAAACACCAAATCATTCATTCATTCAAAACGGCCATGCGTCTGAACGAAAGGCACTGTGGCTGTTCACCGCAACCGTGAAGTGGAATAACCCACTAGAAAATCTACCAGAAAGGATTAATTACCACATAGTAAAACATGAAATTTCATTACCGCCACTGAACACACAATGTTTTCAAATCACTGCTTATAGATAATCAGGTGGTAGTCCATACATGCGCCGAACTACTATCAACTTTAGTTTGGGGGGGGGGCATCGTTCATGTCACTACTTAATCGCCACCCCTTGATTCTTCACAGTCCCACTCATGCGTCTAATATTTCACTGCAGTCATTTCGGACACACTTGGAGATTTTCCCATAGACCTTTTGGAGTTGTATGCCTACTGTATTCCACCACGCTGCCGACATTTACATCGGGCCCACTGTCGCGCACTGGACTACTGAGTCGAGAAAACCAGAACAACAGTCTGGGCAGCACTGAATATTCTCAACTTAGAAAAACAACACCCCTTCTATAGAGCAACAATATCTACGGTTGTTGCCAGGGCGATGAGCGTTCTTACGTTTTGATTGGCCAGTTCGTCACATTCAGTGCAGCAGTCGGTCTTCGTTTTCTATTGGTTGGCGCCTACCGACCACAATTGCAGTTGTATGTGCATGAATTCTGATTAACTAAATCTTCTTCAATCATGAAGTCGCTGAAGTCCAATCTCGTCATATCTTTTCCTTTTCGATGTCTGCCTCCTTCCGGTCCTTGAGCGCTCATGGCTTGCATCATGGGTCTCCCTTTCCGGCAAAATCCCCTCTCTCAAATACACATGATTTCTTCTTTTCAAAACCCTATCCGTGTCAACATTGTAAGGCTCATGCCCAAGTCTTTTAACCAGCACACTACGTGTCCACTGTCTCGCGTTCTCAAGACCACACTGGGCCCACACCTTATCTCCAGGTTTAGAGCTTGTAAGTATCCGAGCCCCGCGATCACAGTTGCATTCTGTGTCGTCGTAGATTCTCTTGAACATTTAACTCTTCTGTGTCATTGTGTAACAGTCCAGAGGCCACGGGCCATTTTATCCGTATCCTTCGCCCAAACATTCGTTACGTTGCACTGTATCCGGTGATCTCATTTGGCACGTTTCTTCTTTCCAAAAGCATTAGATATGGGCCTTCCCCTAACTCTTGGGCACACCGTAATAGTCTTTTGGCAACCATAACTGACGCTTCGGCCTTCCCGTTTGACTGACTGTGGTATGGGCTGCTTATTCGATGTTTGAACTTCCAGTTATCTACAAACGTCTGGAATTCAGCGCATACAAACTGAGTACCATTATCAGAGAAAAACACCTCAGGTATGTCATGGCGAGCGAAATGAGCACGCACTTTGTTGACGACTGCATCTCTGCTGGTAGTGCCTAGGCAATCGATTTCAAAGTACTCCGACAAATAGTCCACTGTGACCAGGTACTGTTTCCCAGGGTGTGCGAATAAATCGACCGCCACTAGTTGTCAGGGTCTTTCCGGAAGTTCTCTCAGCAGCATCGTTTCCTTCACTTGGCTTGAATCTTGCCTTCTGAAAATTTCACACTTTGCTATGCAATCCTTTGTCTTACTGGACGCACCTCGTCAATGGTAAAGTTTCTTCACTCTCGGGACAGATGTTCACTCCAACATGTGCCACATGGATGTGTTCAATCAAATTCTGCTGCAAATCTTTCGAGATGAAGATTATTCACTCTTTTTGAAAAAACTTACCTCGGTCCTTGAGAGATACTACCATTTCCTCAAGCAGATTTTTATCCTGTGACCAACCATCTTTTATCAGCTTCTGTCACCTTTTTGGGTACTTGCTCCGTTTCCATCGCGTCCTTCAGCTCCGACTTTCTGTCTATCGGTACCATCGTGTGTTTCTTTGAACCGATGATGGTCTCGAACTCAGAAACACCTGTCCTGGCACCGGCTGTGTAGGCGCGCGACAGAGTATCGGCGATGTCTCACTGTTACGGTCTTTTATCCTCTGTCCTACAGCCGCTTCACTGTTGCAAATGTCAATACACTAAGCAAGTGTTAACTATCTTACTCTCAGCAGCCTCTGGGTCCTTGCAGCCTCCTGAGTGCCAAGAACCATTCGATCACGTATAAGATTGTCCTTTAAGCATCTGCAAAAATCGTTAGTCTTAGTCAGCTCCCTCGATACAGCCACATGCTGATCGATAGATTCCCCTTGATGACGATTCCTTTGAAAGAAACGGAAACGTTCAAAAGTTTCATTCACCAAACCAAAACATTATTCTTCAAATTTATTGAACACCGTACCCAGATCGCTCTTCGTCGTCAGCAAAATTCACATCCATCAAGATCTATCTGCATCCGTCTTTAAAGCAATGCTGAGTCATCTCCAAATGGTAGTTTTTCGATCTTCCAGACACATCGCCCAACATAGCAAAGTCATCAGACTTGGTATACAGATTGGGAATAACACAACGTTTCGAGCAAGTTGTAATACTCAACGTTTCAACCACCTCGGGTGTTATTCCCAATCTGTATATCAATAACATGTTAAACACGACGCCCAAACTATTCAACTTCATTCGTACTACATTTGGTGCGGATATCTTACAACTCATCAGACTTGGGTTTCCACATCCTCCATGCTTCTGGCAGCCGACTGCTATCCGTCGCATCCGACGACTCAGGAGGAACGACTGTAATTGCACCCGATGGATTCCTTTGGAATCTGCATGCCGGCTTATTTTTGTCCTCTAACACCACATCGCACGTTGGGCTACCGAATCGAGAAACTCAGAACACTTGGTTCTTCGCAACCCCTCTCAACCGTGTAGTATTTCGGTGCAGTCAATCCAAATGTATTTAAAGATTTTCCCATAGATAGAGTTGCATGCCTACTGTATTTCAGCGTCGTGCCAACACTGGCGTCAGGCCTAATGAAAGTGTGCCAGAACAAAAGAACTTAGAAATAAGTGAGTGAACAGGATTAAGTAACAGTAATCTAATTGAGCGTTACCGCAAAATAACCCAGACCAAAGTGATTTCATTGACCTGGATGACTAGATGTTCGGAGAATGCATCTACACGAAGTGAGGCGACTTGCAAGTGAGAGCCAGGATCACGTACTTCGAGACTGAGACGGCCGATAGGTGATAACCGATTCTGACCATTTTTTGCCAAAACACCTGGATCCAGCATTAAAAAATACGTCCTAGAAATATCCACAATATTTCTAGGGTCATGCAGTTCGCCTCTGTTTACGTGTTTAAAAGATCCCGTGTAGTGAAAATAGATTCGGCGCTGATTACCAACTGGACATCGAAATGTACGCGATCCCGTGAAAAATTTATCACACACGAAATGAGTTGCACCACATGCTGTATCCAATTGAGGAGGCGGCTAATTATTGATCGGTTGCGATGGGAGTATACAGGGAGAACGTGAAAGACAAAAACAGAGAGTAAGTAAAGACCTTGTGGAAAGCAGATCGATGATGAAGTAGTGATATAAGCTGTTGGTTTTACCACAACCAGGTTCTGAGAATGGGTGGGCTGCAGCCCGTGTGGCAGGTATCCTGTAAATGAATAATAACGACTCAGACATTTATGTAGTTTTTTCCATGTCAGTTTTCAATCAAATTTTCAGTCAAACCAACTTCATAAGCAGTGACCAGAGGACGCGGGTTGAACAACCTTGGTTAGGTCATTCACGTGGATCTCTGGTGGTTAACACAATGAGGAACAAACGACCACGCTGAAGGCAAGGATGCATATCTTTCAATCACCTGAGCAATATGAAGATTGGCCGATGATGTGCGTGAGAAGTGGGGTAACTTGTTAGACGACCTATGGTTAGTTTCGTGTTCCTTATTCCGCATGTTAACTTCTATTAGAAACGTGTAGAGATGGGTGAAAATTGTTCACATGCCTCATCTACGCATAGCACTCGATGTTATGACGAATGGCGTTGTTAGCAAAACGATGAGTCTGTAAGAACGGTGTGTTAGTATGCTGGAGGTTATAATGTTCACTATTTACAAAGTGACCGGCAATCACTGCAGTGAGTTTGTTTGCCATCCTTAATATTTGAAGAGGTATGGGTCATTCTTGATTCACGTTAAAAAGACTTAAAATCCAGGTTGAAAATGTGAATGATAATCTGTTATTTTCAAGACACCTGTAACGTGGCTTCATGCTACACGTTGTTTTGATTTAGTACTCAGAACCGAAACCGGCGGGTTTATGTACCGTCCAGACAATGAAGAGTTCGGCGGTTGCGTTTAATTGGACTGGTTCGGTAGGGGAAGCCACGTCGCCCACCGACAATGATCATTTTTGCACACAGCCACACGTGTGCTCATCCTTACCTGTGACAATTTCGGTAGTCGGGCCCAAATGAGAATTCGACGGGGCTCATAGGATAATATCCGCAGCCATAATTGCTTTAAATGATTTAACCTGGGGACTAATTTCGCATGAAACAACAGGGGACATACCACTATCCCAGTCTTCATAACAATGCTGATGAAACCTGTTTACGTCATAACGGTATAAATCGTTGACCACGCAGTTATCATGCTGTCAAGCGTGCCTACGGTTAATCATAGTGAAACACCCAATCCGCCTAAACAAATTATACGTTCTAATTGTCGCAACAGTTTGCTTGTAAAGCTTCAGTATAATCTGGTTACATTCTACGTGGCACACAGTCACAAACATTATTGCTCCTGATACTTACGTTAGTCGACCACATTATACGTGTGAGCTATGACTTATCTGTTCACAGTTGACAATTCCTCGGCTTAGGTTCATAGGTTGTTGCAGAAGTGTTAGAAAGAGCACCTTCCGACGAAGTAACCAGAACGCATCAAGCCCTATCGATCGACTGGTCGAGTTCGGATGGTACGGCGGTACGGTTCCACTCAGCCAATCAGACTGCACCCACGCGGTCGAACGCCTGTGCGTTACCTGGACTGTTTTCTCACGTCGCTTTCTGATGTCCCCTGCCACATGATTCGTTCTGATACCCCGACTGCCATATAGCACTGTTTCATTTGATTCGCTCTATGTCTGTCCACCATGTATGGTAATCTTTTCATCTTATAAATTTAAAGACTGCGACCTATTTTCAATTCGCTCTTCCAATAAGCGGTGTTTCGTTGATAGCAAAATCAGCCCTATTTGATAGCAGCCGTGGTACGACTGCGCCATACGACATACTCAATAAATGCAAGCTCAATTTGTTCTGAACATTTCAGTTTGATTCCACTCCGCAAGCGTTTGGGCTTTCTCCTAGGTCGGGGATAATTTACTGGACCATGGTTGCTAACGGCACCAGAGATTTCCTCAACTGTGAGCTGCCAGTGATCACCTAGGCTGAATGTAGTGAAGAAAACAGGCCATTCAACCTTGCTAAGTTGTGCCTTTAGCCCTGCGGAATTTTCCCTGTAGTAGGTCTTTAGACCCGTGTTTTTGGGGAATATATTGTCTAGTTTCGTGTAGATAGCTGAATTCAACTATCCCATGATCATTATGACTAAGTAGAGCTGTGATATTTGGATTGCTTACCGTGTCAACCTCGTTGGTGAAAAGGTACTCAACACAAGACGGAAGCTGGCCCACTTACCACCTCGTATGGTCCTGGACATGCTGAAATGGTCCAGTTTCAATTACTGCCCCGAAGAAATCCCTAGCAGAGAAAGACCTTGCAATATTCTTGAAGTCTAGCTCCGGGTGGAAAAAATCCCCCATTACTAACATTTGAACGTTACTTAAAGGTGGCATTCTACACAGAGCGTTGTGCAAGGCCGTGTCGGCAACCCCGTGCAAAAAAGGCGATCTGTAAATCATACCATTCAAACAAGTGAGTTTTGGAGTGAAGTTAACTACTTGTCAGACTGATTCCGGGAGATCCAGTAGCACCCTGTCGCGAATACTTGAGGTCTTTAAGTATGGTCTCAAATAAAGAGCTACATCACCTCATCTGCCGACTTTTATCACTTCGAAAGATGCGGGTTTTTTTAACTCCCGGAATGGATTTATCATCTACATGAAGGGCACCTTGGTCAGTATTAGGAGCAATAACATTTATCTCCGCCCTAATCTGATGTTCCTTGATCTGTCAGTGTGGTATCTGATCTCCATAGGTAACTGTGCGCGGCCTGTGGGCTAAGCTTCATGCGCCTGCTTCGACCCTTCTTCTGTTATTGTTATTCTTAAAGATCCGGTAACGCTTATCGAGGCTTAGTGCGCCGGCTGGAGCAGACGATTTACGCCGGTGACTGTTAGGTTGGACAGTAGGGGTGACGCTAGGAATTGTTATTGGTCTAGATCGTGCACTGCTTGAGTGACAGCATCGGCGTTTTGGATGCCAAGCACAATGTGTATAGTAATGCTGCTGCACATGTGCTCACCAGCTGCTTCGGCCTCAGACAGCGACTGCAGGTGCGTGCATCTATCTCGGTCAGGACGTATCCTAATTGAATTCCCATCCCTATTGTGGCTGGATTGTGGCAGCACCACTAGCTCCTCGAAGTCGGCTACGGTATGAATAGTAAGCCATAGCGGATGCAGCATGAGAGCGTACTTAGGGTCAGAGCTCTTTGGTGGTCACTGAAGTCGCTCTGGGGAAATATCAGGAAAGCGGAACTATTCAGAAAATCTTAAAAACATCTTTCTGTTAGGTTGCTGAATCACTTTTTGGCAGACTGAACACAATTATAGACCGACACACAACTATGGGTGCGTTTAGTGGCGTTATCCTGCGTGTACCGGTGCCCGGCTGTACGGTGTTTGCTTTACAGTACCTGTCGACATGAGTGGGTTGGGTTTTCCCAACCTTTCTTTCGTTCGCTTTGACCAGGCGAGTCTGCCGTAGATGTAACGGTGGCCAAAGTACTGACCAATCAGGTGTGTTTGACGTAGGTGTGTCTAGAGGCCCCTAGCCAGTGGCTGATCGGTGCTTGACGCGTTTTAATGGCTATCACCGTCGCGGGGTTGTCACTACCACTCATATGGCCGTGCAACGATCGACCAATGAGGTTGACAGTGAGGGGGGCTGTCGAGTGGCCGTGCAACGATCGACCAATGGGGTGCCGACGGTTGGCGAGCCGATAGGACGCGCCTGTGCAGAGCGGAATCCATGCCGATATCCGTCTGCAATGGACCGTAGGCTTCCCCGTGCCTCAATTGTTACTGAGGTAAGTAATCCGGTCCGAGGACCCCTTGCATCCAAGCAGAGGAATGGTGACACTGTTAGGAGGAGCTTGAAACGCACTTCTGTGTGATACCGAAAGCTGTGTTGGGGTTAGAGATGCACATTTTTGCACGCGTGAGTATGCGGACTGAGTGACTTCGAGGTACATCGGAGGCGTAATCCCAAAACGGTACGGTATATCCGTAAGATATGGCTGCTGCTAAATAGCGCTTCGAAAATGTGGTCGAACGAATTCAGGCTGGACACATCAAAAGGATGTAGCACGGAGAAAACGCTTGTAGGGTCAGAACGTTGAAGTATATGTATCCGTTCACCAGGTCGCAATCACTTACCCATTTAAGAGGTGACTTTTTCAGACATGATTACCGCAGTGTAGGTCACAAAATTGTTCTCACTAATACCTGTCTTTGGATTGTCAGTTCACTATCAGCAACGTTGGTGCGTTTCCCGATGGTTAGGTGGTGCGATAGAAATACTACATGACTCTCTGTTGAGTTTATGCCTTTTAATCCGAAAGAACAGTGATATCTTTCGATACATCGGCGTATGAACCTCGTTGTTTACTTCACGTAAATTACTTAGATGAGTGTTTATAACAGTCGAGTGGTTCGGCAGATTAGTTAATTTGATGGATTTCCGAATGTAAAAATCCGAGTTCGAATCAGAAACACCATGCCCAGATTTGGCAAGCGTTCTACTAGCGGATCTACGAAGTCACACCGGGAGCTCGGGAACCTCAAATTTAGTCCCGATCACCCACTCGTCCCACTGTATCAGATCCACCAGGTGATCCAAAGAATAGATTGCTTCGCCAATATTTCCTAAACGTTTCATGTTGGAATCCGTTAACAACATTGCTGAGCATTGAAACTATATCATTACTAAGTAATTCGACAGAATAGTTATTTTAGTAGGGACTATTTGTCATTTACAGCTCGTCCATTCCTAGCGTTGCCAGTCAGTTTGTGTTTAGGGTAGATTGCATTTAGGCTATCTCTTGTGGGCTCGTCAACCGGGCCAACCGATTATGACAGCTGGCTACTCATAGCTATGGAACAACCAATCACGTTTCAGACTTTAAACCTTTCTTTAGGTAGACGCTGATATTTCACTTCTTCCTAACGTAACTTTTTCCAACTTTTTGCTGGAAATCGCTGACTGTGTTCCACCAATAACGGTCACTGTAGCAATCGCGGAGCGCTTAACGAATACAACATAAAATACTGTTGATCAAGCTTCCTGTAAACTGCAGTCATGGTATTCAAACGGCCTTCACCTGAAGTTACGCGACACGAGGAAAAGTACACTTTGTTGGTCGGAACCGGCCTCATACGATGAACATGATGAACTCAAGCACAGAATTCAGCCACAAGTGTACCATGGCAACAACCGATCATCATGCGTGCACGATATCAAGGTCGAACCATTTAACTGACCAGAATTAGTTTACCTATATCTGGTAGCTACAGATCAGTTGCTACTTATCAGAAAGAGGAAAGTGGGAACATGCCACGACCTGCCACCTCATAAGTTGCCACATATGAGACCTGCGGAATGCAAATAAACGTATAGGATGGGAGTAGCGCACATGAAAAGTGTATGATGTAAAGTAGGGCTGAAATAGGGGTCATTTTCACCAGTGGACGTAAGCGATAGCCGATAAATTCACATCTACTTCAGTGAATGTCATAAGAACGAATGCACTCAGTGAAATTACTTAGTGATTTCCATGTTTGTAGCTAAGCGCCGTAGTTTAAAAACTACTAGCAGTTGTTCTAAGGGGTAAAGTTTATTAGAATGAACCATAATAAATTGGTTCATTTGTGCTATTGGGCCAGTTCAGCTAAATTAAATGCCACATGTTGAATAACAAAGTCTATAGCACCAGACAAATATAAGCACAAATATCCTACAAAACGGATTCAATCTCGTCTATTACAAGCGTAAACCGACTAGCACGTTTAGAAACAGGCAAACTGTAAGTGACAAACTGTCGTCCAGATAAGTTAGGCGAAGAAAACTACGAGGTTCACAGACAAGTAGGTCAGAAACTATCGGTCTTCACATGGATTAAGAGATATTACCTAATAGAGCAGTGCATGAAGCGGCAGATAGAAAAGGGGGTTCTGTGTGAACAGGACAATCTGAATTCACATGAATAAAGTTGCCAAATGAAGTAACCATTCAGAAGGAACAATGTCTGTAATTGTACGTTATGAAGAACGCAACAAGGACCTGAAATTTAATAGCATAGGTGTGTAAATTGTCTGTGATAACCTAGAGAAGATCCAAATGTGAAAAGTATGGTCTACAGTGGGAGCTCATGTGCTTCGCACCTGGAACTGACATCACCGGAGGCTTTGTTGATAACTGCACAGGATTTTGCTAACTGGGTAACAACCTGTCATGAGATCCACGCGTAGACCGCGATCTGCGGGCTCATGCGACGAAGGCTCGTGCTGCTTTCGGACATGTTGAAAAATGTGTCTGGAAGAATCACAGCGTGTAGATCAAAAGTAAGCTGCTCGTCTATCGCCCACTGGTGCTGTATGCACTGTTGTACGGCAATGAAAATTGGACAGTGTATCACCGGAATTTGCGCTATCTCGACCGCTTCCATCTGCATTGCCTAAGACACTTCTTAAGTAACTGGTGACTGGAGGTGATTCCGAACGCTGGGGCAGTTCGGCGGGCGGACGCGAATCGGATGGAAACCATACTGATGCCCTGTCAGCTTCGTTGCCTTGGACACATTCGTAGGATGAGCAACGCACGGATTCCGAAACAGCTGCTGTACGGCCAGATGGGAGCGGACATGCGAAATCCTAGTGTTCAAAACTGAGATGCCATGGTGTTATCCAGGTGTTTTTTCGAGTTTTAATGTCGATTTTCGATCTTGGGAGGACTTGACCTTGAATCGGATGACTGGAAAAGATGCGATCCGGACGGGAATCCGAGGGTTCAGTGGGCTACAACTGCGCAACCGTGAAGTGAAGCGTGCGGTGCGCAGAGGAACCATACACGCCATAGGTCGTGATGCCGTGACTACGTGGCGTTTCGATGAATGCGGCCACGAATGTGCTGACCATCACGATTTATCAGGTCACCAGCGTGCTTATAATACACTGTCGGTGAAGAGATGATGAGTACATTAGGCTAAAATCGACTGTGTCAGTTATAGCCTTTCCTCGTTTGCATTATCCAAAGACCATCCTCATTTCCTTAACCTTCTTCCCTTCGGAAACCCGAGTCATTGTTGAGGCATTTTATGGTGACTCTCTTGTTTAGTTCTCAGTTCATCTTCAAATGTTTGCTTCTCCTCTTCCTCTTATCTGGAGTGCAATAATAATTACTCCTATACTGAGAACCTTCCCGCCCCATACTTTCATAATGTCCGCCAGTTTGGATCTTCCCTGCTTTGGGTTTCCGAGAGACAAGGGGTTCATTTTCATACTAGCCTACCATTTGGTTAACTAGCATTGATCGGCTGGACACAACGGTTTGTATCCACACACCTTGTTTGAGTTTGCACTGGAAACGTAGCGTATTAGGTGAGCTACAGGTGATGCAGTGTAAGATACTTGTTATGAGTGTGACACAAATGTTTTTTTGGCTTCGGTCAATGTGATACGCTAATCCAATACGGATGCCGCCAACGGTTGCTGGATCATATTTTGCTTGGAGCAGCTTGACCGACTGTAGTCGAGTAGATCTCGCTTTGAACAAAATTTCATACTGAATCCTGGTTAGTTTGTTCAATCGCGATTAGGCAAAGGACTTGCGGGTTATCTGATAAGTGAGAAACGCATTGAACTGTGATGAAAGTGCGGAGGCGACCGCGTGCAAATGTATGGCAAGCGTGTGGTTGAGCCGTCGATTGATTACAGACCGGTTCGAAAGCTGATGAAAGAAGTTTTTCCAAACTGCCAACGTCACGGTCTGTAGTGAAGTGGTCAACCGTACAGATCAACAGGTGGCTGGTTCGTTAGTGATGCTCCGCAAAATGTGAAGGGTAACCCAAAAAGAGCGTTTGTCCGTTCACCCAAGGTTGACACACACGGAAGTCAGTTGTGCACAAGATGCTTAGAATATAAAATTATCGTCATATTGAGATACCTGATTACAGCAGCTTCAGTGGTCGGATATGAGCAAGCGTGGGCCATTTGTCGGAAACGGATCAATTTACTGACGAAGCGATATTCTGTCTAAACGGATTCGTACAGAAGCCGACATTTTGGTACACTGGTAACTCTCATCAGTCTGCTCTAATGCGAAGTCAAAATTGCCGAAACCTTATGACATGGACAAGGATTGTTGTAACACGCACTGTCAAGTAAATGGCCACGATGAAGCCGTTATAAGGTTTATGGTTGTACAGTCCCTTGCACACTAGAACATTTCACCTCGAACTGCCGTAACAAAATGTCGTGACAGAGTTGGAACAGTTGGCAGCAAAAGAATACGTTCAGTTTCATCGGGACGGCACGGTATTATATTATGCACTGTGAGTACGAGAGTATGGAGGTAGGACGTTTGGGCGACGAAGGATCGGCCGCCGTGAAATGAGGTAACGTCCATCAAGGTCACCAGATATTACTGCATCGAATTTTTTACTTGGGACCATCTCAACCAGAGGTTCACAGGAAACTTTAACAAAACCTAGATGAGCTCAGAATGGCCATAATTTCGGGTTGTAATTTAGCCCCTGAGGCTACTCTGTAATGTGTATTGTCACCATGCCCGGGAGCAATGCTTTTGTATAAGCAAAGCCATGGGCATCGTTTCAAACACGTACTATGAATAGCTACTTTATGTACTAGTGTAATGGTAATATTGACCTGGCGGGTTGTACTTGACAAATTCGTATACATTCGTATTCACTCAACCATGATTGAAGTAAGGAACTTTAGCAGCTTTATTCTAAGGTATTCTGTCAACAAAGTAAACCTTATTTTGTGTGTAGTATATACCTTATAATAGATATCATGGGGATACACTTTTTCAAAATTTTGTTCCTCCCACACAAGAAGGATAGCGATTTTGTGTAACACCACAAAATTGTATGCATTTCTCGAGCCAGTAATATCTGCCTAGTTTGTGTGGTTCAGCTACAGAGTAAACGCATAATTTTCATTATTGGCAGTTGGCGCGCTTAAGACAAAATAGAATATGCGCTTTTCGTCAAGCGCATTTTAGACGATTCTTCAGAGCTTCTCAAAAATCACTTGGTAATAGGAAACCTAGACATGAAGTAGGATGACAAGGTTCATTAGCGTAACCATAAAGTTGAGAAATGCCGTAGGTTGTTCCGTGTTCTCGCAATACGGTTATATGACAAAGTTGGAAAACGGTACGGCATGTATCTATTAGCATCAACTTGCAGATCCCCTAGTTTATGAAAGCACCTTTCTAACATTCATCGTCTGGTATAAAAACCACCGCGCTATCACAGTGTTATGAAAATATTGTTTTCCCCGCTGTCTATTTGTATTCATTGATGCATACCGCCTCTTAAACTTAGGCCGTCTTTCAATCGGTGAGTCGTTTGTCAACAGTCAGCTGCTGTCCATTGTAAACCACAGTGTTCAAACCACTGGGATAATGGAACCAAACTATATGGCCTGAAACGCACGTACACTAGCGTGCCAGCTGGTACGAATCTGATTACACGGGTGTGCTGAGAGCGTTCACTGATCCTACTCGGTTGGGAGGCCTGTTTTGAGTAATCTCTTAAGTTAGGATAAAATAGCCTCGACTGCGAATTGTATTGTCGGATGAACACTTATGAGTGACAGATAATTGTGTTGATACCCATAGTCGATCTCATTAGTCCGACACCTATATGATATTGACTTGCCCCTGTTCTCTCTCACATACTCTCCCTGTGTAGTCTCGTCAAGATGAGTCAATAGGCTACCACCCCTGCGAGTGAATGCTGCTTGTGAAGGAAGTGATCGTGTGCTTGGTAAAGTTTTCCTGGCACTGTATATGACACGTTCACCAAGTGATAGTCAGGGATGAAATTGACTGCACAAAAGAAATTGAAACATCATAGGTGAATTCTTAAACATGAAAACAGAAGTATATCCCAAAATAGATCATTGCCTCTACGGCAACCGAACAAAGAAACCTCTGCTCATTACTCATATTAGATGCCACTGCGTATGCTCTCTTGTTAAGCCACCACATGACCAGTATCGTTAGACATGCCAAACTTTGTTTTATCAGAACCTTTTGCGTTTCTCTTCTCAACCTATCACATTACCGGGTTTATAGCTAACTGCTGTCTATTTTGGTGACAGTCATGAGCAGTAACTCAGTTTATCAAAAACGATGGAACTTACAGGTAGGACAATATAATTGGACGAAGTGGTTTACAGTGCCGAGCGCTCTTGGGTCAATTGTGTACGCAGCATGCAACAGAAACTCGCGATCACCCTACACCTGATGCGGTTTTATGAACAAGTACCGCGTGAACATCCATTTTAACCGAGTGGGTTCCGGGACTTCAGAACTGCCGATGTTCTGAAGTCAGGTGAAATAGTGACGGTTGGATGAATGGCCAGTATTCGTCAAGGCTCACGAAGTAAACACGCATATTGTAGCGAGAAGGCGTCCAACAAAGCACAATCTTTATTGTCCAAATCGCCATACACATGCAACGCGCGCTCCCTCGTTTATGAGTCATAATTCCAACCCGCAACACCCCTCGGTTTCCGTTCTCACGTCGTGTGCACGTCTGACCGGTTTACGTGTGTGATCGGCGCCTTCTATCGGGGGGTTTTCCGCTTGCCATTCCTCGTCTGTTTGTCCGATTTCGTTGCGCGATGGCTCGTCCGGCTGCTCGTGCTATCTGCCATCCACCCAATGTTGGCCTTGACCGTATTCCAACATCGTGTCGAGATGTTCCTTTAAATGTTGGAAAATCCACTCCTCCGATCTGGCCGTCTGTCGTATTTCGCCTGCTCTGCCTCGCCCGTTAGTCCGATCCAGTCGAGCGATGACTCATCCGGTCACGCACGTTGTCCTTGATCCGATCGCAGCAGACTTTTGAACGTACCTCCCCCGCGTTGAGGTATTTGGACGAGCGTTCGAAGACTCGCACCTCCGACCTGACAATCCACCACACTCGCTCCGCCTTTAAGGAACTTGCTGCGATTGTGCCAGGGTGCCAAGTGTACACCATTGGTCCATCACCCACGAGGACCTTGGTTGATTTGGAAACTCGTATTCTTGCAGTTCATGATGGTAAATGGTCCATTCCACCGCCTTCTGAACTTCTCTGCGCCGGGTCCGGATGTTTCTGGTCTGCTGTAGTCTCTTACTTTCACCTGGTCTCCGATCTTGAACGGGCGCCATTTATGTGTGTTGTACTTCACGTCATATCTTTGCTTATTCCGGCGTTATCTTTCCGTTGTCCGTTCAAAAGCACTGCGTTCCAGGTGTTGTCGTTCTTGCGACAATAATTGCCTCCCTCCGTCTCTGGACACGCAAACATCCAAGAGAATCCTTGGCTCCCTTCCGTATGTCAACTCAAATGGCGAACTCTCAGTTGCTGCATGTTTTGTTGTGCGATATCCAAACAAAACATCCGGTAGTCCATCTTCCCAGTTATTACCTCTACTGTTCAGCCATTCCTTCATTGTACGATTGAACCGCTCCGTCAATCCGTTCGTTTGTGGAT